>CAIGQV010000818.1:8939414-8954286 GCA_903798115.1 Danio jaintianensis | reverse complement strand
CACACACACACACACACACACACACACACACACACACACACACACACTGCATGGGCTGCTGCTGTTTGCTGTTTAAATCTTGATTTTACCCCATTTTACCCTTTGTTTTCCTTTTCCACATCCCTTATGTCGCTCTCACTGCTGTAATCCATCCCTCTTCTGTTCATCCCTATCTCTCCATTGCACTTCTGCTCCTTGGTATGCCCTGTCTCCTCCTGTTTCCCATCTTGCTTTGTTGGGTTAGCAAACCTGGCGACGCAGAGCTTTCAGAGGTCGCTGTGCTTTGGAGCAAATGAGAGGTGCTGCAGCTAAATGTGCTGCACACACCTCAATCACACAGGTATCACACACACCCTCACGCAGCTACTGTATGATGACACCTTTACTTGGTTATCTAAATGAGGGCTTGTACATTTTCTCCATTTTTAAAAATTCAATTGCAGTTATTACATTTAAATTTGGTTAGAATTGTTTTATCATAAAAAATAGATGATGATCCACAAATGTATTCACAAGAATTAATAGGAGCTTCACAGAAATTAGCTAGGGGTAACTTTAAAAAAGCAAAACAAAAGCCTTTTTACTGCAAATATAGCCAAGTTTTATTAAAATCCCATACTGCCATTTGATTGTACTATTTATTTCTTTTACTTTTTTCTTTATTATGTTATGCAGTACACACTGCAGCTATATTTGGTCCACAGTTCACATTTTAATGGTCGGTCAACTAAATGAACTCTCAAATATTGCATGTAGTGAACAATGTGCATTTACAAACATTTGACAGTGTGCACAGAGCTGAATTGGAAAAATATGCGATATGCATATTTGTTGAGGATTGCGATAACAATATTTATTGCGATATTACATATCTCTACTGAAATGCTATTTTTAATAATGATTTTTACATTTTTTTATTAAATGTAATGATCATTGATTTTTTTCAAACCCCTCTGCGATACAGATATTGCATATATAACGATCATGGTATTGATTCTTTTTTAAAATATGTTTTGCAGCCCTAGTTGTTGCTACTGAAACTTCACAGTGTGGAGGTGGACAACATGCATTTGTGGATCCTTATTGGTTTATTTGGGAATACAAAATGATTTGAATCCCATGAAAACAAATCCTCATCTTAAAACTGCATTTTAACATTCTAAATTATTTTGTTTATGTGTACAGTATGTCTCGGGTGTTTGTCCCCCAAGTATAAAAGCATACATTTGCCCATACTCGTATAACATACTCGTGTAGCATTGCGTCATGGCATTAAACTTTAAGTCTTTTTAATTGCATCTCCAGAGGCTTTCTATTCTCATGGTGTCTGTTCAGCTGTCTCCTCTTGTTCATGCAACAAAATCAGATTCAGTCTTTATAGCCTGCAGCATAACCCCACAGCAATGTCATATTTTATGGGTGTATGATCCTATGTCTTGTTTTTATGGCAGCCTGCAATAGTGCGACACCACTGGGTCCATCGGAGAAGACAAGAGGGCAAATGCAAACAGTGTGGAAAGGTATGTAGAATGGATCACAAAAGTGTTCACACTGTATTTATGAGAAATTACATATATTCTGTGTTAAAAGACTATTGAATAACATTTTAAGTTCATAATGGAGTCTAATATCCACTTACAGGGATTTCAGCAGAAATTTGCCTTTCACAGTAAAGAGATTGTAGCCATTAGCTGTTCCTGGTGCAAACAAGCAGTAAGTCTCTCAAGCATCATGCATTAGTGTGTTTTAATATCGTAAATTATGTATATTTGTGTAACTCTCCCCTTTTTCTTTGTCTCTTTGCAGTATCATAATAAGGTGACATGCTTTATGCTGCAGCAGATAGAAGAACCGTGTTCATTAGGAGCTCATGCCGCTGTTATAGTACCTCCTACCTGGATCATACGGGTTCGCCGACCTCAGGTACACACACACACACACACACACACACACACACACACTACACACTTTTAGGATTATTGCATGAACAGATGTATGAGAACAATCCACAAATTGAATCAGATGATTGAATTTATTTGGTTGCTTTGTAAATTACTGAGTAGTGCTATCCGTATTTCTGTAGCAAAATTGAATGTAAACTTCTAATGTAAATACCTTCAATCGACCATGTAGAAAGCCCTAAAGCATGCTAGCTTTCAATTACATTTTTGCAATAATATATTTTTTTAATTATCCTGTTTTTTTATTATAGTCCTCACTAAAGTCAAGCAAAAAGAAAAAACGGACATCTTTCAAACGCAAATCAAGCAAGAAAGGAGCAGAGGTATGAGTACAGCAAATATTATTGTAATTATTTTTGTTTGTAAGAGGACAAAACAATATGCGTTTGTTATAAATCTTTACCCCTACTTTCTTTTTTTTTCTCCAGGAGGCTCGATGGAAGCCTTTTATAGTGAGACCCATTCCCTCCCAACTCATGAAGCCACTGCTAGTGTTTGTCAACCCAAAGAGTGGAGGAAACCAGGTATTGTAGTCGCTTTGTATAGCAATAACTATGATAACAGAAATTAAATATTGCATATACAAATATTAATAACCTATATTGTCTATTTCCATCCTGCTCTCTTTGTCATAGGGAGCTAAAATCATCCAGACCTTTCTGTGGTATCTGAACCCTCGGCAGGTCTTTGATCTCAGTCAAGGTGGTCCTCAGGAAGGGTCAGTACCTGCATGTGAAATGCTTCAGAACAGGGCTTTTCAAACTTTTTTTGACACATCCAACGAGATTTTAATATACATAATTTATTTCAGTAATATAACAACCCACTGCATGTTCTCTTTTGTCAGTTAGTGGTACAATATTTGATCTTTTGTAGTAATTGTTTTATTGTAATGTGCTTTCATTTGAGAAATTAAAAAATTAATTTATAATGCTGGTAAAAGAAATATTGTAATTATTATTGTAATAGATTTATATTCTAAACATGCATAAGTGTTTTTCTTTTCTTTTAGCTTGGAAATGTATCGCAAAGTTCACAACTTGAGAATTTTGGCCTGTGGGGGGGATGGCACGGTAAGCCTTTGTCTGTTAGTATTTGCCAATAATATGCCACTTTATTTAAATATTAGGGTGAATGGTTTATGAAAGAATTAAAAACCTCTCCAGCTGGGGCAGCATTACACAGTCTGTGAGCGGAGCAAAAGTTCATTCTCCTGAGTTGTAATACTATGACTCTTCACATGAGTCGTGTATTTGAGTTTTCTGACATGTAATGCTGATCTGCGCATAAGTGTTTGTTAGTATTTGGCAATAATCTGCAAATAATCTGCCATCTTATTTAAATATTAGGGTGAATGGTTTATGCAATAATTAGAAACCTATCCAGCAGGGGGCAGCATTTCACAGTCTGTGAGCCGAGCAAAAGTTAATAATTCTCCTGAGTCATAATACTATAACTATTCAGATGAGTCATGTATTTGAGTTTTCTGACATGTAATGCTGATCTGCGCATCCTGGTTTATCCCGTGCTGTCACGTCTCCGTAATCCATTTGTATGAGTAATTAAGAGTGTTAAAGGGGGATCTGAATGCAGTCATATTTCATACCCTGACTTTGATCCAAGAGAGAGAAGTTTAAGAATAAAGCTTTTAGCTCAGCTGAAATAAGGATTTTAAATCCACACGTCCCATCACTCATCCTCCAGCCTGCTGAATGCCTAAACCACCGTGTTTGAACTTCATTAAACACAAGTTTTCTGGGATTCATGGGATTTTTTTTTTATTTATTTTTTTATTTTTTACTATACAAAAACTCTTAACTTGTTAATTAGGTTTTAGATGATTTAAGCTACGTGTGTTATATAAACTATTTATGCTTATTAATGGACATCTTATTAATTTTCTTTTACGCACTGATGTTAAATGATGATTTATTTCAGGTGGGCTGGATCTTGTCCGCACTTGATCAGCTGCAGTTAAACCCTTCTCCTGCTGTGGCCGTACTTCCCCTGGGCACAGGAAATGACCTCGCTAGGACGCTAAACTGGGGTGGGGTGAGTTGAACTTAAGTCAGGAATCTGCAATTGATTTCTGACCAAGGATGACAATCAGAACCACTTTTATCATGTTCCCCCATTATCAGTTCATTGTAATGTGGGTTTTGTGAACTACCAGGGTTACACGGATGAACCTCTGAGTAAAATCCTGTCTCATGTGGAGGATGGAAATGTTGTACAGCTGGATCGGTGGAATCTTGTTGTGAAGCCCAACCCAGAGGCAGGACCAGAGGAAAGAGACGAGCAAGTGACGGACAAGGTGAGAGCTCCAGCGGTGTTGCTGTTTTACATGCTGTTAGAAGCACAGAACAGCAGCGGTATGCTTTTTATTGGTGTGTCAGCAGCTAAAGTGTGATTGATATTTCTCTGCACCACAGCTTCCTCTAGATGTCTTCAATAACTACTTCAGCCTTGGGTTTGATGCTCATGTGACTTTAGAGTTCCACGAATCTCGAGGTTGGTGAAAACGCACTGGTCTGTCAGATAAATGTGTGACTGCTTGTTAACTAGATTGCGAGAGTAGTGGATGAAGTTTCTTCTATGAGGTCAGATTAATTGGTGCTAATTGAGATTCATGATGGTTTGTCTTCTTACTCCTCAGAGGCTAATCCTGAGAAATTTAACAGCCGGTTCAGAAACAAAATGTTCTATGCAGGGGTAAGTGGAAAAACACACAAACAAACTCTTAAGACTCAAACAGCTAAGTTCTCACAAAGTTCTTATTGGATTCAAGGTAATGAATTGAACATTGGGATGAAATGGAAATTCACTAAATGCGTTTTGTCATTTGAATTCTAAACAATTCATGCAGCAAAAATGTGCTTCATTTACAAAAAGAGAAAATGTTGCAATTGCAATTCTCAAGGCACCTGGCATTAAGATTTGGTCAGTCAGATCAGAATGTGACACCTGTGGTCTGTTTTTCATACCTCGCCTAAAAAAACTGAGAGGATTTGACAGATCCTGGATCTTTTATTTCTGATAACAAACCTCTGGCTAATTTGGTTCATTAAGCAAGTTTGTGAATCAGATTCAAATCTCTGGTCAGATCTATCAATACTCTAAATCATGATCTGCAGTGTAGCGACTGACCGGTGACAAAACAGCAGTGTAATCTGTCATCTAATTAATATTCAGTTACTATAGCTATGGAGCAAAATTACATATAAGATCCAGTAGATAGAATGATTAGTTAAATTATACGCAATAATTGATTTAATTTTCACCTGTAGAGTGGATTTTCTATCCATGGCAGCACTGAAATTTCGATATGTCATGGCTTAACTGTCTATTTAAATGAATTTAAATCAATCTATGTATTTTGTGATTTGAGAAGTGGTCTGCATCTTCTGCTCTTCATCCAGCCACCGACATATAAATTTATAAATAAAATAAAATCATTCAAATAATTATTTCTTCACAAAAAAATCTAATTTTCAACCTCTTTACAGATATTTTTGAGAGGTGGATCTATGAGCAGGCTTTATCTGATCTTGTGATTTAATATGGCAAAATATGCTTGCAGAAGTTATCTAGAAACGTGAAAGGAGACAGTGGAAGCAGAAGGTTTTGTTTCTGATTTAATCTGATCTGAGCAAATGGCCAGGGTTTGTCAAAATCTGGATTGGAAAGAGAAAGTGCTTTTAAAAAATTTTTTCAAACCAAGCTTAAGATTTCAGATAGCAAAGTTTAAATCTGGAAAGTCTGGAAACCATCCTTCAACAAGTCTTCCCATTGTTCAAAGACTTTGAAAGAAAATGAAATTTATTTTATTAATTACTCACCCTCATGTCATTTTAATCCCCTGAGACCTTTGCTCATCTTAAGAACACAAATGAATATATTTTAGATAAATCCCAAGAGCTCTCTGACCTTCCATAGACAACAACAGTCCCAAGATGTTCAAAGAAAAGAAACCAAAAACATTGTTAAAACATTGCTTGTGACTTCAGTGGTTCATCTGTAATCATACAAAGCTCCATGAAACATTTTGTGCACCAAAAAACTGTCAAAACTGTTTTGTTTGCCTAGGTCTAGGTCGGGGTGCACATTTACTGTCGGCAGTCTAATGCATGTGTGTTGCACTGGTGACTAATGGCAAAGCATCATATTGCTTGTAGTAAACACACACCTTGACAATCTGATGAGGACGAGAAGATAGAGGCGAACAAAGTCATATTTACAGTTTAATCTACAAAAAATGTAGATTAAACTGTAAATATGACTTTGTTCGCCTCTATCTTCTCGTCCTCATCAGATTGTCAGATTGGGATTTGTGGCTATTAAACATTCAAATGCATGAAAGTTTACATCTTGAAATCAGTCCAGTCAAATGTGTTATTAGTTATCACTGGAAGTTGGCAAAATTGGTCTTAGTCAACAATCAATGGACACAACCAAGTGTCTCAATGTTTTTTTTGCTGTTTGATAATTCGACATGAATAAATGTGACTGATGTATTTTTTTTTCTTCTACAGACAGCGTTTTCTGATTTCTTGATGGGCAGCTCCAAAGACCTGGCTAAGCACATCAGAGTAGTCGTATGTACAGTGTTAAACTAAACAAATATCCTTTCTGCAGACAATAAGAGAGGAAATACTGTATATGTACATGCCTGTGTGTGGTTTGAAATGCAAATGATTATGCTGCGCATTTTAGGTTTGATTCTAAGTCTCTATATTTGCATGCTTGTTTGTCTGTTTGTGTTTCTTCCTCTTGGGCTTTAGCACTGAGAGGTAGTGTGTCTAAATTTTAGTTAACTTTTTTTTTCTGCTGACTGTTGGTTTGTTCTGCTGACTTGTTTAGTTTATGCTGCTTTCTTCTCTCTCCTTCTCTGTAGTGTGACGGCACAGATTTGACCTCAAAAGTCCAGGATTTGAAGCTGCAATGCCTGGTCTTCCTAAATATCCCCAGGTAATGCACTAAATCATGTTTCTGTGGTTTCTTTATTCTTACAGTGCTTTGTGTATGCATATATGCAGATTTGTTGTTATTTTCAATATTGAAAACAATTAGTCTACTTAATATTTTTCTGAAAACTGCACTCAAAAATGTCTTTTCTGCTTGTTCAAACTACTTATATAAAATGAGTTGAAACAACACAATTCTTAAGATTTTTTTGACACAACTTAATTGTTTTATGTTCAATTAAGTAGCAATTCAGTTAACTTAATTGATTTGTGATGGGACAACATATTAGAATTGTGTGAAACTGAGCATTTTTTTACAGTGTGTCACATTTTTTTCAGGATTCCTTGATTAATAGAAACCTTGGTCCCACTATATATTAAGTGGCCTTAATTATGTTCTATACTTACATTTAATAATTTGATTTAATGCACGCATTGTGTACATACATGTTTTTACATTGTACTTACAGTGAATAAAAAAAAAAAATTATCTGCATTTAATTACATCTGTCATTGATTTCTGTATTTACATTCATAATTACACTGTTAACCCCTCCCTTGCACCTTAATCGACCCTTAAAATAACAAGCCAAGTGAAGTCGAGCTTTACTGTCATTCCGCTACATGTGTGGACATACAGAGGAATGAAATGTCGTGTCTCGCAGGACAACGGTGCTACATAGATTAATCATAAATACAAACACTGGACATAAGAGATATTATAAAAAACCTATGCATAACTAACATATACTATAAAACAAAATAAAATAGAATCAAATAAAATAAAATGCTTAAACTATACACATAAGACAGGCCATACAAGTATAAACACAATATAAACACAATAAGTACATTGTAATTATTTTTTGATGCAAGTACCTAGTAGTTTAGGCCACTTAATACAGTATAAAGTGGGACCAAAATTTATGTATCACTATAAATGTATTTACTTTCTTTTTTGATCAATTCAATCCATCTTTGCTGAATAATAGTGTTCATTTCTTTCACAAAAACAAAAACTTTTGAACAGTACTGTACTACTATTCAATGTGTCCCAATTTGTTTCTAGATATATCTGTGTAAGGATCTGCATACAGTATTTGAATTTTTATGTTTATCTCAGGTACTGTGCGGGCACAATGCCATGGGGCAATCCAAGTGAGCATCATGACTTTGAGCCTCAGCGTCATGATGATGGCTGCATTGAGGTCATTGGATTCACAATGACATCACTGGTACGTTTCACCTCATTGGATAAAAGTGAGTTTTTCGAATTGAATTGTTAATCTCTACATCAATTGACCCACCCTGCATTGTTTGTTGTGTTTATAGGCCACACTGCAGGTCGGAGGTCATGGTGAGAGGTTAAATCAGTGTCGTGAAGTCACCCTCACCACTTTTAAGTCAATTCCCATGCAGGTGGACGGCGAGCCTTGCAAACTAGCACCATCTGTTATTCACATTTCCTTGCGGAACCAGGCCAACATGGTGCAGAAAACCAAACGACGTACATCTATACCACTGCTAAACGAGTGAGTGCAACATTTAACGTCACACACTTGTAGGCCTGTCATAATACATTTACTACCAAACAAATTCCTGAAAGCAATATTATTACAATATTGCTATACTAGATTTACATCCATTCAAGATCCAAAAACATTTTAGTTTTCTCATAATGTGCATTACAACATCACTTCTTTTTTCACTCCATCTGAAATCATTTGTTCAAGGATCTAGTCTTTTTTAAACCTGTCTTGTCCAAGAGCCTACTCAGCTCTGATTGGTCAAATTTCACAGATTTTATTCTGCACATCAGAAAAAAACTCCCCATTACCATATTCAAATTTGAGCTATTAATATTTTGTAATAATAATACAAGAGTAATATGATCAGTAATTATGGCGTTTTTCTGTATCAATTCAAGCCCAAGCTCTCATACTTTGGAAGAGCATGCAAAGTGGTTTTGCTTTCATAGCACAGGAAATAGCATGTTCTCAACAAACTCCTCCAGTGTTTGAGGGTCAAAAGAGGCAATGTTCACCCACAGCCAGTGAAGCCATTATGCTAATTTGTTGCAAAAACCTACGTAGGTTTGCGCAGGAAGTAAGATTATTACTTTTTTATTATTATTATTATTATTATTATTATTATTATTATTATTCAGATTAATAATTATTTTAGGATATTAAAGTAAAAAAAAAAAATATTATTATTAAGATTACTTACTCATTTCAGGCACTTCAGAATCTGTCCTTCCTTTTAGGAGGCAATATTTATACATTTGTTATGCTTCCTTGATCTTTGAAACTTTGCAGACCTTTCACATTTTTAGCAAACAGCTAAATTACACACTAAATGAAAAGAGCATAATAGGGACACTTAAAAAGTAATGCAGTCAGTTCACTTCATCTTTGATTGGTTTTATTGAGTCTTTTTCTCTTTTTGCCCAATGAATCACTCAAAATAAGGATGTGTAGAGAGGGTAACTATAACTGTATACAAGCAATGTATTGCTGATTGTTGATCAGCATGTCTTGTTGAGGAGGTGTCTGACTCCAATTCTTATTCATAGAATTCAAAAAACACCCACGATGGCAAACTAATGCAGCTTTTCTTTTGTGTGGGTTGAGTTGTCTTTCGCTTTCGCCTGTCATGTCCTCCGACAAGATTTTTGTTTGCCAGTAATATTATTGGCACTAGTGATGGTATCTTTACTCTTTAATTTAAAATATTTTAGTCATTTACTCTGCCCTATTGTTCTCCCAAACTTGTACAAGTACTGTATGTTTCTTTTAGGTTTGGGTGTAAGTATATGTGAGTAAATGTTAAGATTTTAGGTGAATTATCTATATTTATCGTATTTATTTTTTCATTTTAATTGTTCATTTATAAGTTATTTTTAATAACAATATATTGCAACCACCAATTTTGTATAGTAAATGTGTAATTAAGAGTAAGGTCTGGAATTTTTGAATGAGATTTAAAGAGCATGACTTTTTAAAAGGGCAGCAGCATCCAAATGCACACTCACAGATGCATGCACACACATTTTAAAGCGCTAAGTTAGCTAATGTTTAATAAACAGTCAGAGCGAGCGGAAAGTTAAACTGCTGGATTGATGTCTCTCTTTATGGAGCTGTTGCTGAACGTGTGACAATTTAGTATGATTTATTTGCTCTCTCAGTCTCATTTCTTTTCCATGTCACCTGAAGTGAATAAATGACCCTCATGAATGACTGCTAAGGACAGACAAGCTTGCTTAGTCTTGCTGAAATTAGATAATCGCTCTCCCTGGGGTTTTGTTCATTTCACACCTGGCTGCTTCAAGGTGAGCACATTGTATCGACGGCAGATAGACCCATAATGAAACCACGGTTAAAAAGCTAAATATCGGAAGTGGAGACAGATTTAATTAGTGTGGCGACAGCTGGGCCGTTTAGTGAAATGCGAGATGCTGTTTCTAGCCCTGACAGCCATCACTGGATGCTCACTATGACACGCCACTATTATTGAAACTTCAGTTTGTGATGTATATTCTTTGTTTGAATGCATGTTTTTTTTTAACCATAATCTTTTTCCATCAAGTAGTCAGCAACCATTTCCAGAACGACTACGGATCAGAGTGAGCCGTATCAGCATGCATGATTATGAAGCTCTGCACTACGACAAAGAGAAGCTCAAAGAAGCTTGTGAGTATGAAACATTAACATTGCAGTCCTGTTACTGTAATAATAATAATAATAATAATAATAATAATAATAATCACAATTGTAAAAAAGGATCTAAAGATTAATTGTTAAGCTCAATCTGGGATAAAAGGTTACACCAGTAGACAATGACTGTTGGTCGTTTAATGTTTTTTAATTGTAACATTAACAAGTGCTGTTAGATTGCACAACCTCAAAATCTGTCCATTACTAATTATTGGGTGAACGTGTCCACTTAAATTATTTTTGTAAAACATTGTTATAGTTGCTCTTCAGTGTTTGGGCTTTCAGCCGTGACATTTACATTATTACACTGAACTGAACTAAACTGAACTTCAGCTGTGGACACTGGACTGAAGCAGTTTCAGTTAACTAGAACTTCATCTATGTTAAGCTGCTTTGACACAATCTACGTTCTACATTGTTAAAAGCACTATAGAAATGAAGACAAATTAAATTGAATTGTTTATGATACAATTTAATTCACTCAAAAATAGACAGAAATATCCCAGATTTTTTTTTGTGTGTTAAAGATGAACAAAAGTTGGATTGATTTGAATGATGTGAGGGCAATAACATTTATTTTGGCTGCCCGATCCGTTTAAAAGTGCCCAAGTGAAGCTGTGTGTGTACACTTCTATTTCCCAGCACTAGGTGTCGTCCTATCACTACACTCAGTGACTATGGTGTGTGCTGATGGAATTCAGTGGCTCTTTCACAATACATTCAGTTTCAGCTTTATGCCACTTTTAGGATTTGACACAGTGTTTTTTACGGACCCATCAGCAATGTTAGCATTACACATTTCTAGTTTTGATAATATTTTCAAAAATTAATTACAATATGAAAAATTGTTTGTGAATATTCAAGAGAGCAGCATGGACATGATGTATATGCAGTTATAATCAAGCTATGTTTTAATAAGCATACATTTAAAGTATTGAATATGCATCACCCCGAGATCAGTTGTGTTGTGATTAATATATATACATCCTGGATGACAATCACATAAGCTTGTTGGTCTGACTTAAAAAAAAAAAAAAACAGAAGGGAAAAAAAAGACTTCCTTTAGATTGACTGAATTTATCCATTTAAAGTGCTTGTCAGCTGCGAGAAAGTGGTTGTCTCTTTTCTGCTCATACACTTATTCTGTACTCTTTCATTTGTGCTACAAAAATATACCACACATCTCTGTGTCTCGTCAGCTCACTGCTGTCAGTCCCTCTTCACTCTTCTGAAGAGCCTTGACAATACCACCAACTCAACAGAAAGAGCGAGAGCACAGAGAACAAACCTGAATTGAATTTGGGAACGACTGCTCAGATGTTGCTAAGCAACCCAACATTCCTCAATGGAAGAGACCTCTCCCATATCTCGCTGTTCTCTCTCCATTTCTCTCTTCCCGCTTTCCCCATCGCCCTCTCTCACTTTCTTGCTCCCCACTTTGTCAGAGAAACTTGGTGTCTTCTTGAGAAAGCTCATTTAATTTCGAAATATTACCCTGCCTCTCTAAAGCCATCGAGACTCGCTGCTCAGGGTAGGACTGTGTAGTTTTTCTCCAGCTTTAAATCGTGCACTGCTGCATCTTCATGATGTTAAGGGTGGTTGAGTGTGTCATTGCACAGTTGCGATCTCAGTGTGAGATCTTTGGCTTTTTCCCATTTCCCTCTAAATTGAGTTGGACTTGAGAATGTCCGTGTGCATGAGAGGACACGTCCCCTCAGCAGCCACTACACTGCATGAACATCATATTTCATCAGATTCTCTCAATGACACGTATAAGAGCAGGCCTACAGCTGGATGTCTACAAAATGCCTACAGTGATTTAGGCTGAAGTGCAGACAAAATGGCTATGGCCTATTACTGTCAGACCTCGTTTCATGAGGAGTCTCTGGATTCCTTTGAATGAGTTGGATTGGGTCTAAGCCACTGCATGTTGCATACAACTGCCATAAATCATCTCCATCAACACATACAACTTACATATATTCTCTTTCTTTCTTTCTTTCTTTCTTTCTTTCTTTCTTTCTTTCTTTCTTTCTTTCTTTCTTTCTTTCTTTCTTTCTTTCTTTCTTTCTTTCTTTCTTTCTTTCTTTCTTTCTTTCTTTCTTTCTTTCTTTCTTATTAAAATTGAAATAAAATAACATAAACATAATAATAAAAATATGATAATACAATAATACTAAATAATAAACAGTATCAATCAACATTTTAAGATGCATTTATTACAATCTACAATTGCGTGTGCATGTAGCGCATCACTGATATTTTTATTGGTCTCCTCTCTCTTTTTGTGATAAGCATCAATGTATTGTGCCGCTATAGGATACAGTCTGTTTTTTTCCACCATTACATATTGAAGTTGTGAACTGTGAATTCAGGGTAAATTAGCTCAAATTTGGGGTAGAATTTTGCTCCTTTGTCCTGATAGTTTGGGCAGTAAGTGAGGATCTTTTTCTCCTTCCTTCCTTCCTTTCTTCCACTCTGTTTTTTAATTCAAATTTCATCTCCCTCTGCTGATCAGTATCTCCTGAGAGGAGAAATATGGGCCAAATTTTTTAAAACGTGCAGCAGACTGTTACTGTGCGAATGATGGAAAGATTCTGTTTCTTCTCCCCATCTCTCATTCTAACTTCTCTTTTCTTGTCTTTCCATCCTTATCGCAGCGATTCCACTGGGTCTCATCGTTGTCCCTGGAGACAGTGATTTGGAAACCTGCCGAGCTCACATCGAGAGACTACAGGAGGTAAAAAAATGAGAGGGTGGGGTTAACAGATGGGAGAGGGGTAAAAGTGAGAAATGAAGAGGACAGGAAAAGAGAGAGGAGGAGAGAGGTGTTGGAGTTTGATTAATGATGGGAACAGTCAGTCACAGTAAGAATATAATATAGGGAGAGGTTTTGCTGCATTACAGATAGTACAGAAGAGTGGCACTCAGTTAGTTTATCCTTCAGGACCCAGATTTGCATTGGACATCACAAGTGGAGACACAGCATCAGAATGATTTTTTTGTACAATAATAAAAGAAATATCAGTAATTAACAATAGTTAATTAAATAAAGTTTTTTACTGCATTTTTGAATCTATCAGTAGTTGTACATGTTGGAATACTGAGTAAATGTTGACAGGATAAATGTTAACTTGCCATTTAAATTATACATATGTTGTTCATTTGGTATGTTTTGACACTACTTTACATTTACTTACATTTACAATGAAGAATTTAAAACCAACATCAAGCATTATGAATGCTATCACCATTATATGAAATTCATTCATTAATTTTCCTTCGGCTTAGTCCCTTTATTCATCAGAGGTCGCTACAGCGGAATGAACCGCCAACTTATCCACCATGTGTTTTACACAGCGGATGCCCTTCAAGCTGGGAAACATCCATACACACTCATTCACAAACCTAGACTACAGCCAATTTAGTTCATTCAATTCACTTATACCGCATGTCTTTGGACTGTGGGGGAAACCGGAGCACCCGGATGAAAAACACGCGAACACGGGGAGAACATGCAAACTCCACACAGAAATGCCAACTGACCCAGCCGGGACTCGAACCAGCGACCTTCATGCTGTAAGGCGACAGTGCTAACCACTTATCCATCGTGTCACCCTATTAACAAATTGTCTTTCAAAAATCATTAATCAAAATTATTAATACAATATCTCAACATTATCTAAAAATATATTAAAATGACGTTGAAAAGTAAATTGAATGGGACAGTAAATTGCACTCAAACCATGTTTGTATCCAATTTTCAGCCTCGACAAGATCAATGCAAAGAAATGCTCTAGTTTGGTTGGACACATAACCTTCAATATCAAGTTATATAATAACTATATAATACTATATTATATATAAGGTTTTCTCCTCCCTTTAAAAGGTTTATATTTACTATTGTGACTTCTGTATGCTCAGTTTATCGTTTAGGTAAATTTTAGAATATGCATTTACTTTTTTATTTCTCTCTGTTGCAACTCACCATTTGAAAACCCTTGGTATAGAATATTTCATTTTTTCATGCCTCCCCATACTGTCTTTGTTTTATTTTATATTGTCCCATCAAAAAACAACAAAACAAAACTGTGGTTACAAAAATAACTTTCAGCTGGGAAATGAAATGATTTTCAAGCTAGTCAAAGTTGTCATTTAGATACACATGAATAACCTCATCTGGTTTGATTTTGCTGTCAAATAGAAATCAAGAGTAAGGGAAATATGACAC
>CAIGQV010000818.1:8925373-8939314 GCA_903798115.1 Danio jaintianensis | reverse complement strand
ACACACACACACACACACACACACACACACACACACACACACACAGAAACACAACAGATCACAATAAAACACAATTGGCAGTGAGTTTTTGTGGCAAAATAGAATATTCTTCAAAAACAGAAGTAGTCTCATTCACATGCTCACATTCATATATGCTGTATGATCTTCTCTCAGAAACACTGTTGTTCCACTGTCTGCTGCAGATGATTGAAAAATATATGATGGTGTGTGTGTATATGAGTTAGTTGGCTGTGTGTGATCTGATCTCCTGGGGTTTGTGTGTGTGTATCTAATGTAATGGAGTCTCCTGCAGGACTTTGTGTCGTGTCACCCGTCTCTGCAGCGGCTGGTGCTCCAGGTGGGTGAGAGACCTGCGAGAGGTGAGACAGGAGCACTTTCAGGAACAAGACTGGAAATACAGCCTGTGCAAAGAGTCGAGAAAACCAAACCGAGTCCTGTTTGTACTAGAGCCCATCAGCTTTTGATGGACATTTATCCACAAACCCAAACTTCTAAAATTTCTATAAATAGGCTTGGAGGCAGACATGTTTACCGGGAGAGAGCGTAAACCTCCAGAGAGATAAAATAAGCAGGAGACTTTGTTTTCAGCTTAGCATGATCTCTAAAGCAAAATATTCTGCAATTCATCCTAAATCTCGCCCGCATCATTCTTGGTAAGATTAGAGCACTCTAGCGCCTCCTTAGACACTAGTCGCTATGGCAGACGTGAAGAAAACCCTCATTAGTTCGCCGTTCCCTTATGACAGATGTTATGGGTGAAGCTTCAAATAAGCACAAATTATAGGAAGCGCTTGCTAAGCTAAATCCACTTGCTCTGGATATTTCCCCTGGGTCCTAAGTGCTCCCGTGTGCTTTGTGTGGATACCTTCAGTCGTGTTTAGCTTCTGTTGAGAATGGCAGCTTACTGTATAGTGATGGCGCATGCAGTTGTTGGGTTCGTTGCTTGTGGAAGCTGTGAGTGAAGTCTTGACTCTGTTGCATGACTTAGACGTAGATCTTCAAGTGGCAGTTTAGAGCTTTGTAGAAAGAAATGAATTGATGTGACAAGCAATAATGACAGGTCTGTCTGTGTTTGTGTGGTGAAAGTGAACTTTTATTTTTGTTTGATTGGCATAAACTGACATTATTTAGAACTCTGTCTGTCTTTTTTTCCCTTCCAATCTTCCACCCCGTTTGTTCTTCACATTCACAGGAAGGTGACGGGACCAAATCAAAGGCTTTGTCGTCTCAGAGGTTATCACCAAAATGGTGCTTTCTCGACTGTGAGTATTATTTTTCACAGTGGATTGGATGCTAGAATTGAGAGAGTCAAATCTGGGGTACTGAACAGCAAATGTGCCATGGTGGCCCTCAAGGATGTGGGCTAGAGTTTTGTTTTTTATCAGTGCACAAAGCTGTAGGTGTTTGCAGTGAATAAAATGGCAAAGAGTAAAGGTCAGAGATTCAAAACCATGAGTCAGACCCACAAAATACTCTCTTATCAGCGGCAGAGAAAGAGTCATGAATCCATGCTAAAGAACAGAATCTATTTTGACATTTCAGAGCCAAGGTGATTACTGTCATTAGCTTATTTATTATTTACTGTATGCCACTGTATATTTATCATTTAAAGTGTAATATTTTTTTGTTTGCCATATTTTTGATCAATTAAGTACATCCTTAATTGACTTACATACAGTCTTGTGATAAATTAGCATTTGTTCCATATTAGGACATTAAAAAATGATCTGATCTTTGACAGGTAGTAAAATAAAACCTCAGATGAACAACAACATATAGCCTGAACAAAAATAATTTATGCACTGCTAATTGATTTCTTAACTTATTTAGCTTATGGTATTTAGACCAATGATGTTGATAGATTTGTGAACACAAAACAATTCCCTCACGCTGTCTTAATGAGCAGAAAAAGAAAGATTGTCAAAGGTCTCAAATATTGCAAAAGCAAATAACTCCCAAAGAGAATTCATGTGCTCAAAATGTGCAAACAATCAATTTCCCCATAGTGTATCCTCATACCTGTAAAGAACACATTTGCAGTAATGGCTTTTCTGTCTTGGCTTTATTTTTGTTACATAAATAATGACACAGTGTGAGATATCATCCCAAATTTTAAGGTTTTAAATTTTAAGAACCCTATAGTTTTTATTAGAGCTGCACAATATGTCATTTCAGCATTGATATTGCAATGTGCACGCCCACAATAGTCACACCGCAGGATCTGCAATGTTGAGTTTATATGCTGGACTTATAGTTGACCAGGAGGCACAATTCACAGCACATGAGAATTTGTGGAGAGTCACTAAAGAATTTAGCCATAATGGAGTGAAAGTTTGTCATTTGTCTGTGTTTATGCATAAGCATTCAGGCACAAGAAATTGTATCATTTTATTTATACAATGAAAACTGTTCAGTGTTATTTTACAATTATTCAATGTCTGTATCTGAATACTGTTAGACTCCCCAGAAACCTTTAAGCACTGTTTATTTCACTTTTATCTTTGCTCTATTATGTTTGTCTATGCTTTTAATCCTAACCCTAACCGTTACCTACTTTAAATTTGTTTGCTAAATTAAATTTGCATGATTCTCTCCCCTACAAAATCATCACGATCAATCTAAAGGAAAGAATTAATTTCAGATAGAGCTATAGAAGTCATCTGGTGAAATTGTATTCATATAGCAATGTACTGTATGTTGCAGGAAAATAATTTACGCAATGTCAGATTTTTCCAATACCATGCAACCCTCGTATTTATTATATCCTGATACGAAATTCAATAGGGTGTCCTAGCTTCATTTATATGCTACTTGATTGTTTTACACTATACTGTATCCTACTCAAGATGTGGATTAACAGCTCAACAAAAATGGAAAATTGGACTGCAGTGATGCATGCAGTGTTGTATTCACAACCTCTTTTTAAAAAGTGCACTTTTATCTAATGACAGCTAATTTTAAAATTTAGGTGAAAAGTAATATGCTTCAAAGAGTAAATGCTTTCATATGACAAACCTAATGTGTCAACATTTCCCAATTCACTGATCTCTCATAGAGCAAAGAGATAATTATACACATTATCTATTCCGTGAGAGCTGATAAATAGCTTTTCCGCACACAGGTGATGCTTTTGTTGAGAAGGCGAGTTGTGTTGAAAGGACCAACAGACTTCATTTGACAGCATCTCAAGATACAGGGAGTCAGTCATCTTTACACAGAAATCCTCAGTGACAGCTGAGTTACGTTCACACAGATCCTAAAGTGCCACATGTCAAACCAGCGAAATGACAGTACATCACAATCCCCTGTTCAGAACATGCGTCTTTCCACTCTTTTTTTTTCTTTTCTTTTCTTTCTTTTTTTTTTTCTTTCGTTCCAGTCCCTCCTTGTTCTCATCCCAGTGGCCCAGAGCAAAACTCATCTCCTCATTTTAAGACTAAAAAGCTTCCGAGGGCTTTATTACCAGAGCAGAGAACCGCAGGATGAGTCAGAACATTTGAGAGTGATTGTGGCGCCTCGTCTGATCTCAGCTCAGTGTTATGAAGTTTCTGTCAAATAATAACCATTTCAAGCAGGGGGAAAATTCTGATCCAAGGCCAGTGTTATAACGTTTTCTTGGATCGTGAAGGGGGTTGTCCATGCCCCGGAGCAGCAATATGGGGCAGGATGTCACCAGAGTGTGAGGATTCATGTGCACTCATTACTTGTGCTGCAAATGTGTTCTTTACAGGTATGATGATCAACTCTAGGGAAATTGTTTATGTGCACATTTTGAGCACATGAATTCTCTTTGGGAGTCATTTGCCTCTGTAAGATTTGAGACCTCTGGCAATCTTTCTTTCTCTTCTCATTAAGGCAACGTGAGGGGATTGTTTTGTGTTCACAAATCCATCAACACAATTGGTTTAAATACCTGGCCTGCCTTTTTGTGCTGCGCTTTGATTGGTTCTGATCATATGTTGCAGTCAACCATGTCTTAGTGTACAGTATATATATATATATTTTGAGAGTTTTTTTTTTTATTGTTTTTTTATTGAAGGAAGAACAAGGTGAAATAATACATACAAAGATTTGACAAGACTCCATTTTTTTTGCTACATTTTTTTCCCTATGAACAACCCCCCCTCTCCTTCAAAAAAATAAAAATTAAATAAAAATGTATTAATTAAAAAAATAAATTAATAAAATAAATTAATAAATAAATAAACAATACTAATAATTAGATAAATTAAATATTTACATAGTCACAGAGTGGTAGTGAGGAAGTATTTAACATCAATGTTTGCCCATTGAGTTTCATTGTATTATCCTTTTAAGCATAGACTTTTTAATTTCCCTATTAGTTTTAGTTTGGGGGAAGTGTTACACCTTTTTCAAAGTATGAGATCATTGGATTCCATACTGTATAAAAACGTTTAGTGGATCCTCTAAGAGAGTATTTAATGTTCTCCAATCTTAAAAACATATCACTAAACCAGAGTGAAACTAAAGGTGGTTTTTTTCTTTGAAAATTTAACATGCAGATCAGCTGATTAAAGTTCTTGCATTCTTATTAATATGGAGTTCAAAACAACAAAATTTGGGTATTTTTAAGCAATTCAATGCTAGGTTGTTTTGAACATTTTGAAACCAAACTATCAAATAAACAGCCTAATACATATATGTTCAAATTAACCATGGGTTAAAATTAGTGCTGGGCAAAGATTAATTGCATTGAAAATAAAGATTCGTATTTGCATAATATATGTGTACTCTGTATATTTAATATGTATATATAAATACACACATGCATGCATATGTTTGGGAATATGTTTATTTATAATTGGATATAAAATATATATGTATATGATACAAATTATACTGTATATACATTTAAATTCATTCATTCATTCATTTTCTTTTCGGCTTAGTCCCTTTATTAATCTGGGGTCGCCACAGCGGAATGAACCGCCAACTTATCCAGCATATGTTTTTACGCAGCGGATGCCCTTCCAGCTGCAACCCATCACTGGGAAACACACTCATTCACTACGGACAATTTAGCCTACCCAATTCACCTATACCACATGTTTTTGGACTGTGGGGGAAACCGGAGCACCCGGAGAAAACCCACGCGAACACGGGGAGAACATGCAAACTCCACACAGAAACGCCAACTGACCCAGCCGAGGCTCATACATTTAAATATCCATGTAAATATTTTAGTTTTGTATACTTTTGTTTTTTATATGAGTGATATTTATGTATACATACACACATATATTACATAAAAGACCTTTTATTTTGGATGCGATAATTAACTATTAATCTTTGCTCAGCACAAATTAAAATACATGTAATAAATACATGCATGTTATTAATCAATCTGCATGTACAGTATAATTGTATGGTGTTACCTTCTAATGTGAACAAAATGAAAATAAAGAGAAAAAAAGTACTGCATAGGCAAATGCATGTGATGAAATAAAAAATACAGGAAAGAATGGCAAATCAACAGTTGTGCTTGTTAGACAGTGCTTTTCAAAGGTTCATTGTTGAATTCATATTGGAAAAATGGCAAAGCATCAGACTTTACTTAAGGCCGCCAGTAAATGCATAGAAAAGAAGCCTGTAATAAAAATCAGGATAAATGGATAATAATAGCAAATTGACAGGATTTCTTTGTTTAAAGCCTTTTATTGACTCCTCTCAAGTGTCATTTAAGCTTTTCTGGTTCTTGCTCTCAATCAATGGTCACCGCTCGAGTGATTTTGGTGCGAGAGAAAACTGCAGGCCATTTTTAAGTTCTCTCTTCTCTCTCTTTCGATTTTTCTTCTATTTTCCACATTTATTCCCCTTCTGAGCTCTTCAGGCATGCACAGATGAAGTGGTATTGGCACACAGAGAACCAGGGGAACTTTAGAGACATGCATGCTCTCTTTCACATTCCTCAAAACCAACACCATGCACTGGGTTACTGATTATGAACAATTATCCGTCTAAATTGGTTCAGATCAGTCCAGCTTCAGTCTAGCTTGTTTAGACTGAACAAACAACCTTGAGTTTTCAGGATGTAAATGTTGGAACTGCTGATGTGTATTTAATCCTAAAATTAGATCAAGAGGGAGATCAAATTCTCCACATAAGGGTCCAATACCTTATCAGAATCATGATTTGGGTTGTTTTTTATGTTTTGTATTTACAGCTACAACTGCTGATCGATTCTACAGGATTGATCGAGCTCAAGTGAGTTGTACATACAATACCCTCTTAGAGTAATTCATGCTACAATTGAGCACTTTTGTTCACAAACAAATCGTTCCCATTTGTCTGGTGTCTGTGTCTCTTCTCTCAGGAGCATCTCAACTACGTGACTGAAATTTCTCAGGATGAGCTGTTCGTTTTGGACCCGGAGCTGGTGGTCACAGAGACAGTCAGCACATCGCCTGGCATGCCAGACCTGGTGGACTCCTCTGGTGAGGTCCAGTCCGATCCACACAAATTTTCCTTCCCGTCATCCTCTTCTTCTCCACCAAACACACCTGCACCCAGGTGAGACATTTAAGCATATACTGTTTAAATGTATCCAGTGCTGTTACGTACTGTAAAGGGAAAAAAAATCTAAATTAAAAATAATTTGCTCTCTCTGAAGTTGTTCCTAAAAGATTTCCTTCTGTGGATATTTTTAAAAGATACTGGACCCTTTTCACATTTCCGGGTTTGTCAGTAGCAGAAGTCGTCATAGTTGGGTAAACTTAGAGCGCGGTGAATGGGAGAGTACAACAAATAATGTTTTCACAATCCTATTTGCTGAAATAATAAAAGAAAAACGCCACGATGGTGTTATCAAGACTCTCAGAAAAAGGAAAAAAATTGTGTGAGACTGATAACGGTAACCAGAAGAGAGAACAACGTCAAATTTACTGTCTTGCCCATACATTCTGCATTTCAAATGCCTCACACAAGCGGTAATTCATTTTTTGTAATTTTATGCAAAGGTGATATAATACATACATAAATACATAAAAATGTTGATACATTTAAGTAAAAATCTTTAAAAACTTTCAAAGATTTAAGATGCTGATGACTGTTAAACGTGTCATAACAGTCTTGTGAAAAGGGTCCAGTGAAGATATATAAATAAAAAACGTATTCAGTGTTGTTTTGAAAAAAATTATAGTCGATAAAAAAGTCTCTTTGTACAGATTTGGAACAACACAAAGATCAGTAATTGCTTTTCACTTTCTCTAAGCTAATATTTGCTTTTCCTGTCAGTATAATGACTCTTTCATGAAAGAGTTATTTTATACAAACCATCCTACAGTAGACAGGTTCATTATCAGCAGCTAATAACTCAGATGGCTGTTAGCTTGACAGCAGCTTCTTCTTTGTAGAGGGAGAAGCAAAGCATTGAGCCGCCTGGTGGCAGTGTGCTTTTCACAGTCACTTTGTACAAATGCTATATTAACAACATTAATTATAATGTACTGAGAACTGCATGTTTAACATCTGTTTAGGACACTTTAATTGTGGTTGCTTTTAAAATGTGAATTATATAAATGCACACGTGTAGGCCGGTTCATACATGACTGTCGATTCATATTTGCATGTGGGAGTGAGAATGTGATTGTACAATCATGCATGTGTGTACAGCAGGATAATTGTGTGGTTCAGAGTGAATAAAACAGAGCGTTTCCTGCAGCGCAGAGCTTGATCCGATCCTCTATTTATAGCTGCCTGAAAAAGTCATACAGCACCGCAGCCCCTGCTAATCTCCTCACTATGTGTGTGTGTGTGTGTGTGTGTGTGTGGGTTTGGGTTTTAATGGGGTAAGAGAGCTCAAAACAGAGAATGAGAATACAAACAGTTATTTAGCTTTTTTTGCATTTCCATTTTTCTGTATTTGTGAATGCTTAATCATTTGTTATTGTCTCAGGTGTAAATCATTTTATTTAGCTTACACAGACATCATTCAGCAAGTCTAGTTAAGTTTTTTTTATTGACTTGTGAAGATTTGTTAGTTCATTTGATATCATTTTGTAATGTTTTTTTTCTAATATTTAGCCTTAGTTGAATGCTTTGGTGTAGAGCAGCATGAATTTCAATTTCTGGTCCAGACTGGAAAATGCCTATTAGTTACTGACTACTGACAGTCATTTTGTCAGCCAGCATGGTCATCCTGGTAAATCATGGATGTCTTTGCTGGTAAGGACACCTATGTGGATTACTGTAGCATCCCATGATGTGGGACCAGCATCTAAAATGCAACATATGCTACCAGTCAAAGGCTTAGATAAAGATTTCCACAACAATATAAAGCAGAAAAAAGTTTCTAAATGAATAATAATGGGAACAGTTAATAATGAATTAGGTAATATTTCACAATGTGACAGTTTTTGTTGTATTTTTGATCAGGTAAATACAGCTTTGTACAGCAGTGAGTACTTCTTTCATGAACAAATTCTTATGTTTTCAGACTTTTGATCAGAACTATTTACTGTTAAAAACATTTTGATGGCGTGCACGAATAAACAGAAAACAAACAAAAACAAAAATGTATTACTGATTCAACAAAAGAATTAAATGGCACAACTTTTTCCAAATTGATAAGAAATAGGGAAATGATTTCTTAGGCACCAAATGAGCTTATTAGAATGCTAAATTCAGCTGTCCTGGTGATGATCTTCTGCTCTTTTCAGCAGGTTAAGGGATGCTAGTTTCTCTCATTTCTTCCACATCCTAATTTGGTAATGCTAACTGATAATTGCTAATAACCCTCTTGATGTATTTAGCACATGTTGGTCAGCTAGAGACTATAATAAGGGATTGATTGAATTGAATGATGGAGTTGTTAGCTGTGTGATGTCTGTGTAATGATCATTACCTTCCTGCATCCCCCAGCTGTTTGATGCAGTGCGACGCGTCTAGTTGAAGCGCAGACAGGCTGCTGTGCCGGGCATAACTTTCATCTGATTATGTCATGATTGTATAACCCATCTGATAGGAGCTTTTGTTTATGGCTCCCAATGGAAAACATTGAGCGAAGCCTCAGAGCACTTTGAGTTCTGATGCTGTGGCTGTCATGTGTGCTGTGATTGTGAGATAACAGCCTGCCTTTTGTCTTTAGGGGCTCTGGGTGCTTGAGATGTACTGATACAGTGTGTCCTTTATCTTTCCCTATTTGAACTTCACGATATCTTTCTCTTACTTCGCCATTAGATTCTCCAGTTTTACTGTAAATGCGCCATTTATCAGCCTTAATGATTCAACCGCTACCTTTTCTCTTACCTTTTTCCCCTGGGTTGACGGTTAGCCATCAGAGTTTTCTACATCAAAGCTGTAGTTTTCTTCAATTAGGCTTGTTTACTTCGACGAGTGTGTGTTGTTTTTTAAGCATACAACAAAGCTACTAAATGTCAAGATTCTGCTTTGTTTTTTAATGATTTTTATATATACATATATGTCTGCGTTCTTTTTTTAAAGAACTGTGAAAATGGCACCGTAAACGATTTCAGATATCATTATGTCCATTCACTTTGCTTTGTGCTCCAAAAGGCTTGGATATTTTCTTTCTCGTCAATACTTAAATATAGTTTCTGCAGTCTTAATGACGTGGTTGCGAAACAGTAGGAGACTTTCAGAGTTTCTGGGAACTCTGGCTCACCTTCTCGTAATTGACATCCCTCATTTTCCCTCAGCTTTTCTCCTTCCGTTTTCATTTCTCCTTGTCTTTTCATTCCATTCCTGCATATCACATTTTTTTTTTATTTAATCAGTGACACTTTTTTTTTTGTTTTGGATGCAATTTTTTTGGCAACTGTTCTTTTCCTGATTTGTTGTCAGCCTGTAACACATGCAATCAGTCACACAGGCGTACGACCGTTGATGCGTTTGGCAGGCATTATTATATCCCTTAACTCCCTTGGGCACGAAATAACGATCTCTCGCAGAGGCAACATTGAACATTCTTTTGTTCAATTCAGAATCACACGGAATCGCTCATGAAAGGAATATTAAATTAATAAAAAGAGCTAATTAGCCTTTGTGGTGTTCTCTTTGTGGTGTTAAGTGCTGCGTTTGCCAGGGTGAGCTGTGGGTGAACAAAGTGACAGGAGATAGTCTTCTTGTATCTCTAGAAATTTTCTCTCTCTCTCTATCTCCATCTCTCTGTCTCCACCTTCATATTCCTTTCCCTTTGTCTCACGTACTATTACTTTATACTATAAACATCAACAATATGCAATATGTTTTTGTTATTGCTCATATATTAGTGCTGTCCAAACCAGACTGCCATTGTGAGTCTTTGCATATTACTTGTTTTTACTTTCTTCCAACATTAAAGAACAAGCCTACACATCATTATGATTTGTTAGCAGCTGGACTGTGGTACGCTGCAGCTTTTGTTTTTGTTGGATGCAGATATAATGACTGGCCTGCTGTTTCAGGACGGAATATTCCTCTTGATAATGTATGTGTGTGTCGTTGTTTCTTCAGGGTTGCAGAGCTGCAAAGGAAACGTGTTTCCAGTGACAGTTCTGTGGCAGAAGCACTTGCACACAGTGACTCGCTCAGATCAGCCAAGCCAGCTCTCTGCAGGTAAGAGGTACTGAGGGGAAGGTTTATTCTCTCTGAAACTCTCTCCAGCCACATAGATCAAGCCTGCTGCCAAGCACAAAGGCTTAAAGTTTTGCTTATTCTTCTTGATTTACATTTTTAAAGCCCTAAGCAGAGTATTGAATTCTGTGATGGTTATGAAAGATGCTGACCTGCGAATTTCTATAGCTAATCTTTATTATAGCAAAAAATTCCTCCACTCTCCTATCTGTTTTTGCAGGGCTTGGTGGTTTATGGATAATATATACAACATTTGAAATATCTCATCTGGTATAGATTTTGTGATAACGCTCTCTATGAAGCGTTTACTGTAGGTGTAATGCTTATAAAGAGAACCTTAAAGGGATAATTCACCCAAAAATAAAGATTTATTCACTGTTTACTAATCCTTCACTTGTTCCAAACCTCTTTGAATTTATTTCTTCTGTTGAACTTAAAAGAAGATATTTTGAAGAAAGCTTAAAACGTGTAACCATTGACTTCAAAAGTAGGAAGAACAAATATGGAAGTCAGTGGTTACAGGATTTCAGCTTTCTCAGACAGGTTTGGAACAAGTGAAGTGAAGGGTGAGTAAATCTTTATTTTTGGGTTGACTATCCCTTTAAGTAGTGAAAGTCCAGAATATATAGCACAATACTGTTTAGATATTAAAAAACTATGTCGAGATGTGAAGTTAGGAATGGAATTATGGGATATATAATCCATTGTACTGTAATTTAGGTGGATTAAGTGCAGTATTGTTATTGTGATGATTATTCATCAGATTAAACTAAACAATTATAACATTGTTTATAAGGCAATATATCTGCATTATAAATACATGCTAGATAGAATTGTACTGTATTGTACTGTACACAGTAGTAGATGTTTTTAATTTAATTAATTCACAAGTCAGAATTCAGAAGATTGCATTTTTTAGCCTCTTTTCAAATAAAAAGAGAAAATAAAATTAGACTAATTACTATTCATTTAAGTATTGTTGGTCTCTGTCTTGTGTGTTTGAGGTTTTCTTGGTGCGTTTGCAACTTCAGCTGTGGCCACCAGGCATTTCTTGTGAAAAGTATGACATCTCATTTTCTGTGCAGAAATGCTTTTTGCATTTTCATTGCACTCTCTCTGTGTGTGTTAGTGTTTGTTTAGAGAGAGAGTGTGTCTCCAATGGGGTTTTTATGAAGGTTCTTAAGGACGCATTTAATAGTTCCCCATGAGAATTTCATGAGGGGTGCATGAAAGGTTTGTTTTCACATACTGCATTTAAGAAAATACTAGAAAATGTATTTATAATGTTTACTTATAATTAGTCTCTTTTCTAGCATAGTTTTATGGTTTGTCTGCGCATGTTTGCGTGAGTGTGTTTAACATATATAGTTTTTTTCATACTGTAGATGTTGTTGTAAGACATAAATTTCCAGAAGTAATGATTTTTGTTATAATTTATATTCACACTGGATCAACTGTCCCTCATGTTATCCAGCTGGAAAGTAAGACTCCAGCTTCATGTGATGATGTGTATACCGAATCTGCATATATGATTGTAGAGGATCCGGAAAAAATGTTTTCCATTATATGCTCTTTAGGGATCCCAGACTTTATTACTGAGAAAAGAACTGACCACTGGTAGTGGGCCAGGAGATAATACACAGTTAAAAAAACAAGAAAGCTGCCGGCCATGAACTGTTAGCTTTCACTGCACAGAAGACTTAAGGGAGATCACTGCCTGACTGCACTCTAGTCAGAAACCACAATCACAAATCTCCCTCTTGTGTGAAATCAGCTCTGTAAAGCACAGAGGGCTGTTCTGGGATCACACACGCCTTTGTGTTCCTAAATGATGGGCTCTTTGGGTCCTATTAAGTTTTTCCTGGGGTCGGAGATATCTCGGTAAAGGAGGATGTCTGTGGTACATTATGTAACAGTCGTATTTGCCATGAACTGGTATGCCCCAGTGGGCCACAACCCTGCCTGAAGGGAGGAATATCTGTCCAGACCACAGATAATAGAACCACCCCTGTTTGTCATGGTCAGATGTGTCTGGATTACATCACATGCACATGCTTCATGCCTTTTAAGTCCTTGGAATGTCAAACAATCTGAAATGTACAACACACAAACCTACAGTTATTACTTTATTATTTCTTTGTCATGTTGTTTTTTTTTCTTCTATTATGTATGTGCTCTCATTATATTTTTACTCCATTCCATTTACTGTACTATGTACAATGATATTGATATAACTTTCTGCAGTTTATTTGACCCAAACTTAACCTTAAAGGAAAACCTTCTACTTTGACTTTAAGCAGCTATTATAGTATTCATTTTTATTGATAGTATCTGTTTAGCAATAGCTATAGTATTGTGTGCTTTTGTCATTACCTTTAAAATATGTATAAAGACTTTTTAGAATTGTACATTTTTCAGCCAGATAACAAAGTTTTGGTTGTATATTTCTCATATTTCCTTTGGGAAACACAAATCTAGTTTGTACTGCATCAGTTATGACAAAAGATTATTGTTTATGGTCATGCCTTCATCATTTTTATGTTATATTTCCATTTATTTATGTATTTATTTATTTATGTTTTTCTGTGTTTCATTTGTGTTGTTGTTTTGAAGAGTGGGGGGTGTTCATCGCTCAAATACAACAGCGGCAGATTTCAAACCTACCAGCAGGTGAGCTTTACAGACTGTTTCAATACTCCTCTTTTCTCTGTGCCCATTCAGCTGTCTCTTTCCAGATGCTGTAGATGTTAGCATTGAAACTGTTCAGAGAGCAGCTCTGCTGTTTTAATCCCAGCGGGGATAGTTACTGGTGGACGGTGGCTCTTCTTATTGTCGGCTATGAGTGTCATTGCTGCAATGAGAAAATGAACTCTATCGCGGCAGGATCACATTATTTCTCTTGCTGATTAGTATTATTATTATTTTTTTTTACCAGCATTTTATCTTCCTTATTAGGTCTAGCTGTCTCTGTTGACATGGCTCTAGTGGGCAGAACAGCACACGCACACATACTATAGGTACACATAAATGGGCAAAAGTTCTACAAATAAAAGTACAGCCCATGTAGCAATTAACCCTGTTCTGGCCTAATCTAGTCTGTGCTGGTCCAGTGTAGTCATTCCTAGTCTGGTGTGTTCAAGTTTTGTCTTGTCTGGCATTCTCCAGGTAATGTCTGTCATCCTTTCCTCTAACTGATGTTTGCTTGTAGACTAAATTCACAAAGATAATCAAAACGTATAGCTGTAAGTGAAGGGAAAAGAAAAAATATTTTACACAGCAAAAAATGCTTTTCTTATTTAGATTTTTTTTGTCTTGTTTCTAGTCCAA
>CAIGQV010000818.1:8868202-8925363 GCA_903798115.1 Danio jaintianensis | reverse complement strand
TATAATTTTGGAATATTATTTCTGAAAAGAACAATATTTTTTGCCTGTATTATTTTCTAAAACATATTTGGACATGAAACCAGACAAACAAAAAGAAAAGCATTTTTGCAGTGTATTCAACAGATGTTTTAGACCATTGCACATTTAGTTTTTTATTATTTTTTAATTTTTTTTTTTTTATTTAAGGTATCAAGTGGTAATAAGTTCAACTTTCTGAGATTAATCAGCCCAACCTGAAGTTGATTACTATGAATTTTGTGTTTTCTAAAACCAAATATGTGTTCTTGTTTGAATAAGCCTCACTTAAAGGGATAGTTTATCAAAAAATGAGAGCAGGGGATGTCCTGTGATCGGTTATTCACTACAAACATGTTTGACGTTTTGTTCTGTTTCACAAAAGGTGTGTTTACAATTGATTTAAAAATACAATCAGATTTAAAGTGCTTTCTTAAAGATCCAAGTCAGATTAAAAGTGCCCAAAAGTGTCCAAACTGATTGAACTTTCAATTGGATTGGAAGGGTGGGATAAACCCTTTGTAATATGAACAAGAGAACTTGTAATAATTGATCTCAATGAAAAGTGAAAAGTTTTGTGCATGTGAGACATTGCCCAGTAAAGTATGACTCATGGTCATATTGTCACTGAATGTAGAAACGGATGTCATGTGCATACAAGTAAGTTGGGTTTAACATTGCTTCAAAGTCCACTGGTCCCAAAAGCCACACAGGGTTGGTTATACATCTTTTTGGTAAAAAAAGATGACACAATTCTCAATTTTGGTGAACTGTCACTTTAAGAGATGCCTTCAGTATAGCATAGACCAGCAGACATAAGGATTGTTTAATATTTTGCATTCTGAAAACCTTCTTCTTATGAATCACTATCTTCCATAGTCCGGATTTTACAGTTCATCAATACATGAAATCAGCTTATGCTTGAAAGTTTGATTAAACCCGCAGCTCTGTGTCTCTGTCTGCTAGAAAAATTGATTAGGCTTCTGTTGCTGTTGGTTTAATTTTGAATGGAAGCTGTAATTAATTGATGTGTGCTTTATGTTGTTTTTCTGTCATTAATAAGTGAGGGATTTGTGTTTTCCTCTGTAATGGAATTATAGCGGGCCCACGAGGAACTCTCTCTCTAAGGCAGATTCACATCTGAACACAGATACTCAAAGCAAATAACAACAGGAGGAAGCAAGAGCGCACATGAGAGAGATTAGCCACTTATTTCCTTTGCCAGCCGTCTTTAATGTGCTCTCTGCAAATGCTAAATTGGAGGGAGCACAATAAAGGTTATATTGATGAAGAGAAGCAAGCAAGGAAAGATACGCCATAGCAGAGAGGCCAGTTTAATGGGGCATCGCACCCTTCATTATTAAGCTGAGATTCCAATGCTACCAAAGTCTGATTGGTCCCTAGTGAGGTGAACTTTAACCTTAAAACCAACCTATATTGAAGAATATTGAAGTTTCCTCTAATAGTATTGTATTCACAGCACAGACCATCAAGCGTCCCTCATTAAGACCTGCTTTTGTGTAAAAGAAAGACCTCTGCTCATAAATCTTGGTAGTGATTAGAGAAGAACATTCCAGTCCACAATCAATAGAATAAAACTAGCTCGCAAATGTGATCTGTCGTATCTGTGAGAACCGGTGGGAGCTGGTGATCTGGCTGAATAAATGCCAGGCCCGTCCAGATTCACATTGCTGCTCCTCTCTGGAGCTAATGAGGGATTTCTGGACTCATATCGAATAATTGGTCTAAAGTCACATTTTTACCCTTTCTGTAAATGTGCTAAATTACTAGCAATTACAGCTAGAAAAAAACCCAATAACCCCATTAAATCGGCCTTGGGCTATTTTATGTTGCTGAGCATGTGTGTGTGTTTTTGGAGGGTGCATGTTATAGTGTGTTTTTGAGAGTGTGTGAATGTGTCGTGAAAGCAGGCTGAGGAACATCAGTAATTACAGCTGCCGTCTGGGTTACATACCAAGAAATGGTTTGGACATGTTCAAACACTGGGTGATCATTTAGACTGGGGGAATAAACCGTTACCAGCCTTTCTTCTAGGGCATGATGGTTAGAGATGGATTTACCCTGAGTCCAGGCTCACGTATCAAACACTCGTGATTCATAGAAGTTGGAATAACATTATCAGTTTTTTTTTTCCCTCTTCATGCTCGCCTTTTTTCATCTGAAGATCAATGTTGGTTGAGTATTTCTCCACTGGAGTGTCGCAGTTAGCTTGTCATATAGGGAAGGATTGGCTGCTCTGAGCATTCCCCAAGGCTGACCAGGGCTGACTGTTTTGGAACATCGTTTATCATAATAGAACTGTATGGAAAGATGAATTGTGATTTATAGAGGGGTTTTTAATAGCTGCTAGTTGCGATTTGTGGTTTCACTGATCTAAAATCCACTTACCTGAGCAAATTTCACTGCCTGGAGGCTGAACCTCAGCTGGAAGGCTTGAGGAGACATGCAAACATTACAGCAAAGGTGTGTGCATAGGTGAGTTTGCGTGTACATACAGTGTGTGTGTGTGTGTGTGTGTGTGTGTGTGTGTGTGTGTGTGCGCATGTGTGAGAAGACGTCTTAGAGTCAGTCTAGATTTATGAGTCTGCGAAATGCTTTTAATTATTGGACACGCTCAGATTCCTTGGCAAGGCTCTCACGCGCACACACACACACACACACACACACACACACACACACACACACACACACACACACACACACACACGCACACACAATCACTCCTTGATGTACAGTATCACACTGGAAACAGTGTTTTCTGGCTTTGACTTCAGTATTTAAGAACCTATTAGCCTTTTCTCTCCCTCTAATTCTGTCTCGCCCAATATGAGCCGTTGTTTTCGAAGTGAAATGGGTTCATTGTTTTCTAATTCTTTTGACTTGTGACCTCTTCGCTTCACTTTATCATGATATACCAAATATCTGCATAACTGTTAACTTTTATATGAAGTTGATATATATATAATAAAAATACAGGACAGATCCTTCACCACCCAACCATATACATTAAACCTCTTAGTTATGTAATACTGTTTTTAGTCAATTTCAGTGTTGAAATATGTATACTTATACAGCTATCAGGAAAATGTAATTATTGTTTCATTTTTATTAAATTTTCTTCCATGTCAGTGATTAAATCAAGTCTAATATAGTGCATAAATTCAGCTTAATGCTCTCTGGGTTTTCTTTCTTGCCAACTAACAAGCTTTGGATGCTGAATGGCTTTCCTGTAGTAAATTTGGTAAATGTAATATTTTGTGAAATTAGTTTATGCATAGTTTTATTGACATCTTCCCTCTGAAACACAGATTCAGCGATTACATGATACATAAAACATTTCAGTAAGTTGTACTGTTCATTAATTTTCTTATCTTGCTTTGACAATAGTAAATTGCTTCCAATATGATTTGAACTCCTCTGCGTTTTCTATGGCTTTGACCAGATGCTCTGGATTTCACCTTCATTCATTCATTATCCTTTGGCTTAGTCCTGATTTATCACGGGGTTTGCCACAGCAGAATGAACCGACAATTTCTCTGGCATATGTTTTACGCAGCGAATGCCCTTCCAGCTGCAACCCAGCACTGGGGAAACACCCATACACTCTCACATTCACACACACATTCAATTAAATTTATTTAATTAATCTATATACCGCATGTCTTTGGACTGTGGGGGAAATCGGAGCACCCGGAGGAAACCCACATGAACGGATCTCACCTTCACTAGCTGCAAACCAGTCCAAATTGGATGCTTGGATGCTAATTTTGTTCTTTAAAATATACTATGAAATAATTGACTACAATTGAATAAGCTGTTTTTGTGTGTGACAGAAGCCTACTGCTATCAATCAGCTATGAAGATATTCTAGAAAAGATGAAGTACATATAATAATATATTTGAATTGAGGAAACTAAAAATATAGCTAAAAAATTGGACTGTCCCGGGACAAACAAGACATGGTAACCCTACATTTACAGCAAACATTGTATTAAATTAAGAAGGAGGCTGTTATATGTTTCCTTGCGATGTGTTCCTGGCAATGAAATCCATTTCAGAGGCGCACTGCTGCTAGCAAAGTTCAGGATCCAAAGCCCTGTGCGCCACTTGTCTCTTTTCCTTAATGTCCCAGCCTTCTTAGAGTGGGGCGGAGAGCTCTTTGATCAAATATTCTTTCAGGTGAGGGCGCACAGAAGATGTGCAGTCAGGTGGAGGTCTGTCAGGGGAAGAGACAGAGAGGAGGTGTAGTGGCAGCAATGGTGGCATCATCATTAGGAGTCCTCGACCTCAGCAGCGCCTGCTTTTAGTTGAGGGTGGAGCTGAAAAAGGAGACACTTCTGCTCATAGTCTCATAGTGACATGCACAGTGTATGGTATCACAAAATGGAAAAAAAAAATATATTTCACAAATAAAGAGGTGTTTTAAAACCAGATACACGGTTTATTAAATATGTAATGTGTTACTTGATATTGTGCCTTGCTGTCAGGTGCACAGCTAGAAATTTTGGGCCCTATGAAAGAATATTTGAGGTTGCCCCCCTACTAATACTGTTAATACTAATAAAGCAGATCTCTGAGGGCCCCACAAAGTGCATGGACCCATCTTAGCAGCGCCTTTGCTTGTTGTGTAGGTATCACAAGCCTTATGCATTATGATAAGCCGCCATATTATGTACACATCATGAGTATTATTGGAGCCAAAGGAGTCAAAATAAACATAAATGCTTGCCATTGGGTCTGATCAGTTGTGAAACAGCTTGTTGTTTTTTGTCACACTGATAGCCTTGCTGTGACATTTATTCAAGTTCAAGTTTGGTCTGTCCTGGTGTAATCTCTCGTTCTGAGAAAAAAATAATAGGAAGCTTATTTGAGGTAGTTATTCTGTTGCTCAGTACAAGCCCTGGGATGCTGTATTTTGACTGTGTTTGTTTGTACAGCCGTTCCTTCTTTCTGGGATTGTTTGACAATGAGAAGTTGAGAATGAGATCAAATGGATAGTTCACACCAAAATAAAAATAAAAATCTGCAGTCATTTACTCATTCTCCACTTGTTCCATATCTGTTTAAGTTTCTTACTTCTGTTGAATACAAAAGAAGACATACAGAACAATGTTGGGGAAAAAACAGCCTTTGACTTTCATAGTTTTTTTGTTCCTACTATGGATGTCAAGCATTCTTCAAGATTCAAGTCAAGATTTTTCCAGCATTCTCTAGAATATCTTTTGCGTTTTGCATTCAACAGAAGAGTGATTCATAAAAGTTTAGAATCACTTGAGTATGAGTAAATACGGAAGAAATTTAGATTTTTGGGTGAAGTATCCATCTGTGGTTTCAGATACATGCTCTGAAAGAGGTTCATTAAAAGATTAGTGTCTACTGTTTTTAAAGTGTATCAAACATGTTTCTGTTTCATTCACAGGTTTGAGAAGAGCGCCGTGAACAATGCCAACTTAGGTAAGGAGTTTATCTAGTGCTTTCAGCTCTTCAGTAAACAACTTTATCCAAGAGTTGCTTCACATAAAAATGTCTAATTTGAAATGAATAACTCATAGGAACACAGTGAGGGCTAAAAAAAATAGTCAGTCTCAGGTTTGCTTGGCAAGAAGCAAATTGTGAACGTCGATCATGGATTCAAGCTGAGTGTTAAACGCTTGCTGGTCTTCTTGTTCCTTTTTAACAAGCTACTGCCTGTCAGGAGAGGGCATCTGCCAAGGCCGTGGTGTTTTCTGCTCTCTTGGCATTAGTAGAGGAGATGGAGAGAGTGAGAGAGAGAGAGAGGAAATGGTTGTCTCACAGTTTGTGAGGTGCAGCGAGACAGAGCAGGTTATCATCACTCACATTGATCCACATTAGAATTCAGCGCTAGCTCCAAAGCTTCCTGGCATGAGCAGAGGAGGAACGCATTTCCGAAACCTGATTTGGCCCTGTGCACGCTTTCTCTAGACAGGAAAAAAAGACTCTTCAATTCCATAAAGCGGTTGAGTTTTGAGAGCGGGATTGGAGCGGCCATATCTTTAGACACAGGCGTAGATTTAGCCTCGCTGTGCGCTCTACAGTGCGCGTTAGCCCGACATCCCAGCTGGGTATTTTCATATTTTACCTCTCGAGGTTTCTGAAGCAACACACAAGATTGCTGGATTAGGAAGGCAAATCTACAAAGGGCATTGCAAAGCTTTGAACACAGATTTAGCATATTGAGACTGAACCCTCAGAGCTGGCATTGGCTAATGTGATTAACACCCGTAATTAAAATGGTATTTTTTTTACTCCCTTTTTAACTGTCTGCTTCCAAAGCATTAAATAAACAGAACATCATCTTGTGTATCTCTGAATAACTGAATATTGAACAAATATGCAAAAGCGATTTGCGCATGCAGGCCGTTTCTGAATAATCATACCTTGAAATTATAATGGAGTCATCAGTTGTCAAGAGGAGGCTCTAACTCCAGTATTTTTATAGTCTTTGTTTTTTAAATAGTACTGCATTAAAAAAAAACTGATTCCATGCTGTTTCACATGTCTGAACTTGGTATATTCACTCCTTGCTTTAAGGCTACACTGTAAAAAATGAACTGAACAAAATGTAAAAAAATGAGTGAATACATGTTGAATAACTACCATCAGCCTATTTATGAGAACGGTTTAATTTAGAGCAGTCAGATTTAGTGAGAAAATGGATACCTTTGTCATTGTATTTTCATATCATAAGTGTATAGCAAGAAACGATACTGAAAATAATTTGCATATGAAAAAATGAATCCGCATCAATTTGGCTGTTTAGAAATATGTGTAGTTTACATAACATGCAATTTACTTGGTACATAAAACAATCTTTATATGTTGGTAACAATACCAATTTCATAAATCTGAATACCAGAGCTGAAGCCAACTCATGCAATCAGCTTTTTTTTTTTCTTAAGTCACAACTTTTTATTACAGTCACATACTGTTCAGATTCATCTTTAATTATCAGATAGCTTTAATTACCCTTAACTAATAGTATTAAAATAAACTGAAGATGAATTAAAACGGCCAGTTTAGCATTGAGGAAAACCCATTAACTTTATTTTTTATTCTGATGACATGCCTTTTCACACATCTGCTAACACTTTGTCAGTAAACAGTGTTTGCTCTGTAATTAGTTAAATGATCAAAATAAGGTCAAGATCAATTCCTTTGACAAACTATATAAAAAAATACAAATGCATCTCCATTAACAGAATATCCTCTTATTAATTTTACAGTGTCAGCGGACAGTCTAATTGAATGTGTGAAGAAGAAGGACCATCAGAAGGTAAGTGCATCATTTGAATACATTAAGCACATGAATACAACAACCTCAGTCTCTCTCCTTAAAGGTTTCTCAGATTTCAGTGTTGACTTTTGTTTTTCAAAATGGATTGCAAGAACTTGCAGATGTTATTTGAGTAGACCGCTCAGATGTTGTGTTTTACACTGATTTAATATGCAAGAGAGCAGCCTGTGTGCTTTTAGTTAAATGTTCACTCGGCCTAAAGGATATTCTGTCGTCTGTAACACAGAACTGACCTCACCATTAAATGTCAAGTATCTTGCAGAGCGGAGGCGGATCCAGATAAATGATCCTGCATATTCTCTTGACCTTTCACTCGCTCTGGGTTTCTATGGTGACCAAACAGACTTTCTCCAGACTGATAATCTCTCATGCCCAGACCCAAACATGTTCCCACTCCTGGAACACCTCAGTGCAGAGAAGAGGAAAGAGGAACATTTCAAATATTAATGAGAATGGTTGACATGCTGCAAAATGGCTGTGATGCACCCGGCATCCTTTACCTGGCCCAGTGTGTCGTCTTTAAAGCATTTTAGTGCTCCTACAGCCTGAACATTAGAGCAATAAACAGCCTCTCTGACATTTAAAGTCACATGAAAGATGCAGAACTTCCTTCGGGCTATGTTTATATCAGTACTTTTTTTATTTTTGCAAAGCATTTTAAAATGGAATTGATGGAAATGAATACTGGTCTTTTCACAAAGTTGTAGAAAAGATTTCCATCCACACTGCACAGAAATAAATAAATAAATAAATAAATAAATAAAGCACAAATTAGTTACATTCATTATAAACAACTAGTATTCAATTTCATTGAGAGAAATAAGTCACATGAAAATGTTTAAAATGTTACCTGTATTCAGGATAAAACAAGGTGTAACTATAATTATACACTTGTAAAATGAAGTTTGTTGTTTGTTCAAACTACTTTAAAATGAGCTGAAAAAACAAAATTATTGAAGTTTTTTTTGGGAACACTTAATTGTTTTATGTTCAATCAACTTAAATTTGTAAAAACTAATAAGTCAACTTAATTTCTTGTCCCAACACAAATCGATTGTGTGGAATCCAGCATTTTTTACAGTGTAGTACAAAATTATATATACAGTTATTACATAAAACACAAATCACTGTACAACAGGAAATACTAAAGAATAATCCAGAAGAGCCAATCAAGGGATGAATGGTGGGCAGCCATGCCTTTTGTTTTGAGTTTTGGTGGAGTTTTCAATTTATAAAAGGGTCTGCAGTGTTTGCAGCACTTATGCACGTATATACTCGACCATGTAGTGTTTGAGTTTAGTGCCATTTCAAATATAACCCTAACATTTTTTTTTTTCACTAACTGCAAATTCAAACAGTTTCCAAGACAACGCTTAACAGTTACTAAATTAGAAAAATAACTAAAACTAACTAATAGTGCCTGTTATGAGTGCTACTGCATTTACCGTCAGGAGGCGGCATAATCGTTTCCGTAGGAGAATTTTGCTTACACAATTCAAAATAAATAAAACTAACTCAACCTCAGGGCCCGATAGCTCCTCTCCTTCCGCTACATGAGCAAAGCTGTGATCGTTTAGTGCATGAAGTGTTCAGCATTCCACACTTCTTTTTATCAGTTGAATACGTACAGAATCCGGGTATTTAAAGTGCACTCATTCTTTTTAGAATTTTTGTTGTGAATGCACTACTTACACTATTTATAGTACAAAATGGCATAGAACAGTGTACAAGTATGCGATTTAGTGCATAAGTATGCAATTTGGATGCAAACTCCAAAGTGGGATGCTAGACATAATTGTAGCAAAAGTTTGAAAAAACAAACAAACTTGTAAGTGTAAAAAAAAAAAAAAAGTGTAAACATAACTTCACTCACTGTGTGGTGTAGATGGTGTCTTCTCTTTCATCTCTGTGGATTCCTCATCTGAAATCTCCTCCAAAATGAGACTGAAAGCTGGTGAATAGAACACCTCTGACGATATTACTGTGACTCACTGGACTGGTGATAATGCCAGTATTTTAATGTCCAAACTCTCTGTGGCGTATAAAAGAGTCCTTCCAAGTTTCTGACAGATTTTTGGGCTTTATCACACCGAAGGGTCTTTTGAACCTATTGAGATGGTCACTGGCATGTTTGCTATCAGCCTCCAGTCAAATGTGTGCTTTTTCTTCTTAAGCACAGCTGAGCCCATGACTAGATTCAGATTCAATAACTTTGAAAAACAATCCTTTTTTGGCCATATTTCAATAGTTAATAAAACTCAGTGACCAGGATAGCATGTGGCTTACCGTCATGGTGCTTGCTTTAATTTGCCATGGTTTAGGATGTGTTCATCTTGCTGTACGTTTGTTTAACTGCTTTTCCTGTGCAGTTGAAGGAGCTGCATAAGAAAGGGGCCGACCTATGTGTGCAGGACCCTGTAGGACGGACCCTACTGCACTATGCTGTGGAAGTGGGCAGCAAGGAGATTGTCAAATACATCATTGATAATGGTAAAGTGATCACATATCACATATCTTTAAAACACAGCTAGCATAGGCAGAATGTTTTTGTCTCGCTACTGTTTGTGTCTGTATGTCTCTTTGTTCTTTCTGTTGAACAGTCAATGTAAATTCAAAAAGCTGTGCTATAATTTTTTGAAGAAGTAAAGTACAACTGTTATTGTCAGATGTATCTCGCTCTCTCTCTCTCTCTTTCACTCTCTTTTTTCTCTTTCTCTCCTCAAATACAGAATGGCCCAACATTGTTAAACTTTTAAAGTCCACATTTAAGTTACATTTTTAATCCTATAATTTTAGTCAGAACCCAGACACCCTGGAAATACATTTTTAATGTGTTTATTTTATTTTACTATGAGAGTAAAAAACTTTTCTTTTTTTATATCTTAAAATGAAAAATAAAAAGCTAGATAATAATAATACAATTATTAAAACTATGACATACTTTAAAGTAGTATTTTAGGTTTGTCTAGAACCTGGTTAATTAAGATGAATTTCAGCTTGTTTTCCTGAAAATATTGCTCATTTTAATTTAGTTTAAGTGTATAAAGCTAAATGAAACTAGCAGTTCATTATAATTACATAGACATATTTAAAATAATACATAAATGCAACAACATGACTAAACGTTAAACTAAGAAAGAAAATATTAAAGCTAATAATAAAAACTACTATAGTATCAAGAATACTAAAATATTTATTGTATTTTAAAAAGATGTCATTAAATTATTTAATATATAAATTGTTGTAATTTTGTAAAGAAAAAAAAAATCCCATATAAGCAAATCCCATATCTATCTATAGGATAGGACAGGACAGGAACAATAAAAACTTTAGACCAACAGGTCTGAACAGAAGAAAAACATCAGGTGTGTCCGAACTTCTGACTGGTATTGTCTGCTTTCAGTCAGTGTTATGTTTGTTATCTGGTGTGTGGGGGGGGTTTGGTGTGTGAAGCAGGTCATCTCTCTCTCCCACGCAAGCTTTTTACAGCTCTTCATTAAGCAACACAACATCACCTCAGGGCACATGCTTTTGTGCGGATGTAAGGTTTGATGTTTATTTCTCTCTCTCTCTGTTTTTTCTACAGCACCCACCGATATTCTGGATGTAACAGAGAAAGAAAAGTGAGGATTGGTCTTTCATATTGAATTCACACTGATGCCATTTGCTATTTTTATCTGTTGACAGTAAAAGTTCAAGCTTTTGTTTTATGATACTGTAGTCAGGAGGACTGACTCGTTCAAAAGACCAAGTTTTGTCTTTAATAACCTGTTTTCTGCCTCCTGCTCTCTATCTAATTATCTGTCTCTCTTATTCTATCTGTCTGTCTGTTTCTTTCATTCAGTGGAGAGACGGTGTTGCACAAAGCAGCCTCACTGTGTCATAGGACAATCTGTCATTACCTAGTGGAAGCAGGAGCATCCCTTATGAAGACAGACTTACAGGTGAGAACAAATCTGCAGAAGACAGTTCTTGTTTGGTGGTAAATTAGTTAAAGGGGCTGTTCATCTAAAAATGTTACCAAAACCATAATGCAATTGAGTCTATTTTGTATGGTGCCCGAGAGAGCTTAACATGCTTAACTTAAGAAAACATATGCAAATAAAAAAAAAGCACCAGCAAATTAAGAAAACTTTGGACCTATTCAGTTTGACAGCACATGCGCTGCAGATCCACAGAACACAAACACAAATTAAAAACATGCTGCAAATCCTCACAATGAAAACACAAAATAAAAATGTGCTGCAAATCTTCACAATGCAAACACAAAAAGAAAAAAGCTGCAAATTCTCACAACACATGCACGTTTTGATCTAAAAAAAAAAAAAAAAGTTAGCACGTTGTATTTGTATAATGTTGTCTTTTCCATCATTAGCCTACACTGTAAAACATGCTGGGTTCCACACAATTTCTTCATGTTGTCCAATCACAAGTTGATTAAGTTAACGTAATTGTTTTTACACATTTTTTTTTTGAGTGTACTAAAAGGGCCTGATGATTTTTTTTTTTATATATATACTTATCTGCAATTTATTTTGACCTCATTTTAACAATGAAGCATTGCAAATTTATTTTTACTAACCTTTTAATTTTTATTAATCTTAATTCTGTTGTTGTGGTCCGTGCTATTTGCGTTTTGCAAACATGCAACTGATTTTTTCTTATTTATTTGCTGTTTTTTATTCTATGCATGTCTTTTCTTAAGTTGCAGTGCAGTAAACTCTCTCGGCCACCATAATTTTGACTCAAAAAAGATTCATATTTTTTTAAACTGCATAGCTGTAGTGCTGTCTTAGCCTTTTCCTACATCCTATTCAGTTTTATTGATAAACGTTGTAAGGTCCACCCAGTTGGCCCAATGAAGGTGTCCACTGGTGGATGAAGGTTCACTGCGTGTTCGGCCTTTCCAGTGCACAATGTCATTTCAGTTTAATTTTAACTCCTATCTGACTCTAATTTTAATATGAGGTGGTTTAGAATATTAATAAATTTATCTTTCGTTTTATCTGATTCCAATCATAAAACATTAAGAAGATTATATCAATATATAATTTAGATGAATGTTTGAACCTTTTGTCTTTTCTCATAACTATTACATTTGCTCATGTCGCTCAGAGGAATCGCCTCGGCCGATGACGTCCCTCACGGTCACACTCTCGTCAGTCTTGATTATTAAACAGAGGTAACTGACTAATACTTTTAGATGGCCGCTTCTATGCTCATTCTAAAGTATTTTTGATTGGTCCCTTTAGATGTACACCCTTGAGTTAAAGGTAATATTATTTCCAATCAGAGATCAAGGCCATTATTATAAATATAACCGACTACTGTTCTCTATAATAATTTTGGTTTAGCCAAGCTCATGGTTTCTCATGTACACTTCATTTAGACCAACATTACTTTCAAACAAGGGTCAGGCACCCTATCTAGGTTAGTCGTGCAACACCTTGTTGTCCTAGACTGAAATAACTCCTTTTCCACCTAAGTGCACTTGAATCTATATCAAGAGTCAGTCGGATCTCTAAAATACAGTTAGTGTGCTTGATGCTCCATCTCAACTGGACTTTAGTCCGTCTACTGACCTGACGCAGGAAGTGCAGAAACAAGGATACATCGTAATCTACTAAAATGAATAATTACAGAGTAAGCAGAATGCGTTCAAACATAACAATTTAATAGTCAGGTAAATATGTAATATACCAATTATTCAGTCAATTAATAAACAATCAATCAAATTCTCAAAGATAGATCTAAGATCAAAAGATGCATACCTGACTTCAAAATATACATAGTATAGAGCATGAGAGCTCTATACTACGGGCTGATCTGGTTGCAGAATTGCCCTGAGCTTCTTGACACTTTCCCTTAAATAGTAAGACCAAGAATCTCCTTCAAGGAGGGGAATGTGTGGAACAACAAAAGGCATTTGCATTTAGTGGCATGTTAGATCTGAAGAGTTACTGCCTATAGGGAACACATGGTAATTTGAATAGAAGCCCCCTAGGTAAAGGCACACCCTTAGCAGTGATTAATAGCATTAACTAAAGTCTTATGGGCTTGGAACAACATGAGAGCAAGTTAAATGGCGATATAACTTTATTTTTGCCAAGTAGATGTCTACTTACTGTACTGTACAAGCACTGAAACCTCATGACCAGGCTCGGTGTAGTACTGTATATGGCAGAAACCGAATGCGACACATTGTCATGTTTGAGTATATATTAAAACACATCCTGTCAATGGCTTCTTCACTCGTTGTTACTGATATGGGCATTTAGGAAGGAATAATTTTGGTTAGCACTGAAAACGGATCCATGCCGAGCCAGTTCACTGTAGACGTTTGTCTCTCATTTTGGCTGCAGCCTGCAGCTTTTCTCAATCCCAGGACGTCTCTGCACTCAACTGCTCTGTTAGTCAATGCTGACTAAGACCTCCACACGAAACAAGGAGCCATTCTTCCCCCACAGCAGCAGAAACCCACCCTCTCCCCCACTCACCTCCGCAGAGCCAGCCAAGAGACGCAAGCCCTCCTGCGGCACTTCTCATTGGTGCACCGCAAAATTACACACAGCTGTAGACACACTAGACTCTAATTACTGCCTCTCTTCTTTTCAGAAGAAACATCAATTTAAAAACTACTCATTTGAAGAGATCAGTGAGGGAATGATTTTCCACAAAGCACAGAAATCTCATTTGTGGTTAGAACTCACCGCAGTACTTTCTATGGCTCTTGCTTAGACTTTTTTTTTTTTTTTTTTTTTTTCCCGTAGTCTTGTACCTTTGCACCCCCGGGCCTCCGTTTAATGTCTCCAAAGCTCACAGCAGTCTAACGGACCTAACTCCCGTCTAACTCCCATCTGATAAATGTGTGAGACACCGCTGATTGAGTCTCCTGGGTGCCAATGGACTCTAGTCTGTCTGACAGCCTTCGCTTCTATCTGTGTAATTATCAGTAACTTGTGCGCTGTTGAGGGAAATGAAATGTGTAAAGTCACCAGTCTGGCACAGTCTGAGAGCAGGCCGAGATGGAGATTTCTCTCTTCAGAGGACATCCCAAGATTTTCATCTGCCCTCTTCGGGGAGACTGTACTCCTGACAGGGCCCGATTTGGCAGTGCCGTTCTCTTGGACTGTGGTGTTTAACGGCTCCATCAGCACTTTTCTGCTCTGCTTTTCATCAGATGTAAGCATCCCGCACTCTTGGTTTGATTCAATCCAGAAAACATCACTTCCAGGATAGAGTGACTCACCGTTTATCACCGGTGATGAAGCACAATTCCTCCCCCTGCCTTACTTTCCTCTGTTTCTCCTTTACAGTCCATCCATCTGTCTTTGTCTTTATATAATAAACCTCCCCATCATCCATTCCATCATTTTTCTCATTTGTGACTTGTATGAGGATGAATGCAGGTTTTTAAAAGCACTAAGTGTAATTATATTTCTGTTTGGCGTGCCCTGCAGAGATTCATCTCTCTCAAAGCTTTTTTTTTTTTTTCTTTTTTCCTTTTTCCTCCTGTGCAACTCGTCTCTTTTAGTTCATCATGGCTAATATTCTCCATTGTGCTAGCTACGGGACTAGCTTTTGACAGCTTTTGCAGAACTGGCTTTGTCTGCATCTGAAAGGCTGGAAATGGAGGGATGCAGCACCACGCTGGAAAGTTGCACAGGATGAAAGGGTGCCGGTGGCCGGCCTGCCGTACTGTATATTCCCGAACAAAAGCAGCTTCTTCTGTGCCATAACAATGAAAGCGCCTGGCGGGCAGTTTGAGTGCTCTGAGCTCTGTCCGACAGGAACAGTCCAGGCCTTTCTCTTACATTCTCTGCGCTAGGCCTGCCTGCAATTAACAACAATTACTGTTGAGCAATGCTGGCACCAGCAACATGGAAAAAGAGAGGCGTTTTCGGAGAGAACATGTTTACCATTAGAGGCTCCGTGTAATCTCTGATTTCCTTTCTTCATTGTTCAAGAAGAATCTGTCTGAAAGAAACTGTCCCTAATTAAGGCCTGCAGCAACTAGAGATTCTCTCTGTGTGTTTTGCTTCACTTCACGAAGCTTGTTCATGTACTTCAGCTTGTGTTTGTATTTGTAAATGGAGTCCCACTGAAACAAAGCAATTTAATAATGAAATATTTCACAATGTTATGCATGCGTCAAAATTCTGGTCCAAAACTGAGATTTTAATATTAGAATTAATATACAGGTAAGCCTTTACAATAAGGTTTCATTAGTTCATGTTAGTTAATGTATTTAATAACATGAACAAGCAATGAACAATAAATATGGCAATAAATGTACCAACAATCGCATTTAGATTGGAAGTATCACAACAAATTGGACAGAAAACATTTTAGAACAAACCTAAAAAGGTTATTCTCTGTTCAGTTATTTTCAATAACCAATATTCAAATTACTAGTATTAAAACAGGAGTTGAGTACAGAACTTTCAAACAGCTTTAATTAAAACACAAAATATATTTTAATAAAAAAATATTAGTAATTGCAGTGGTCCATTACTGTATACCCATTTTTTCCAGCATTTGTTTTGTTTGTACTCATCCTGTCTTTTCATTTCCAGGGCGACACTCCGAAGCATCGTGCCGAGAAGGCGAAAGATCCTGAACTTGCGGCATATCTTGAGAACCGCCAGCACTACCAAATGATCCAGCGCGAGGACCAGGAAACTGCAGTTTGACCTTTAACCTCTGACCCGTGTCCTCGTTTTTTTGTGCCAAAACAACTGTAACCAAAAATGTGTCTCTATACCCGTCGCAGACTCTCCAGACTGCAAGCGGGATGATACATTCCCAGAGAAGTGAGATGATCGCACACTTCACCATCTCTGAAATGTTCCCTAGCTTTTGTCATCATTCTCTGAATGAGCCTGATGGACTTCATGTCTTTAATTTCAATGCACTGCCAAAATATCTTAGAGGGGTTTTTTTTATGTATGAGACAGAATGGACTTCCCTCCGTCTTAATGCACTCATCAGTGTTGCTTTTCTAGTTTGACAATGCTGAATGTCTGATGAATACAATGAGGTTTTCAAAAGAAGGCTGGCGAGGACAGTGTTTTGTCTGTCTTCAGCCACGGCTGTCTGGAAGTCCACAGCTACAGCTTTAGTATTGCTCTGTTAAAACGGAGCTTTGGTTAGTGCAGTAGAAGTGAACCAGACGTGACATTTCAATTAGCTGACCTGTTTCCTAATAACAGCAGAGGCATTTAATGACATGATGATAATGTATAATGTAACTCTCTGGATTCCCCATGCACTGAAAGAGTTCAGGATGGTTCAAAGACAAGGAGTATTTCCTTTGGTCTCGGTTTGAAGTGTCAGACGTGTTTAGATATTTTTCAGGTGTGTAATTGCAAGGATTTTGCATTTTCATAGATTTCTGTGCTGTTTCTAATAAGAACATTCGGTACTGTAAATGTATGCGAGTAGCTTTTTGTTTATGAGGCATTTGCACTGTAGCTTTGATTGCCTTTTCTGGATTTATAATTGATGTACTAAAATATAGCTTCTTTCCTACAAAATTTTTAAGTAAATAGATGTTTATATAATTTGTAGCTATAAACAATGTGTTGTCCTTTTTGTATTATAAACCTCTGTAAATTAGATTTTGGTTTATTGGAGTTGAGAACAGATCTCCCTGTGATTCAGCTCATTTTTCCTACGTTTTTAAACTGAAATACTCTTTTAGAGTTTGTTTTGTTATGGCTTTTGTTTTGTTTTTTAGTACTGTTGTCTTGATGGAGATTGAAGATTTTAGGAATGCTATTTATTTTCCTAAAAAGCTATATATTGAAAATAATTGAGCCTTGAAAGCGTACTTATTTAATACATCAAAGTAATACTTAATAGTAATTTATAATCTTTTTTAATTATTTACATCACAGAGTGAAACTGTCCAGAGACTTCTTTACTTCATTAATGATTTGACCCACTGGTTTCAAAGATCAATAAACATCGTTATGCAGTCTATTTTCACGTTGTTAACACATTGTGTTAATTGATGTTATTAATATTCTGCATCATTAGTTCTTTTTTGGGGGGGGGGGGTTCAGTTATTTGGTTATTTGAGTGTTTAAACATCCATCCCATCCATTCATCCCCTACCCTGACAGCTATTTGACAGGAGCATTGATAAATGACATCATATACCATAAAAGCCAAATTCAATTACATTTTACAATAAACATTCAGACAAAGATGTTTTTGTAAACCTTTTGGCCTTTTTTTGTATGGAAATTTGCCTCTTTTTGTTCTCCTATATAATGTTTTATTCTGAGAGCTCAACATAAAGGCCAAATATCACGTGCACTACAGTAATGGAAAAGCTGTTTTTATATACTGTAGCTTGGAAAGACATACACAGATGCATTGAACAGAGCTAGCAGACTGGATAAAACTGTAAGTGATCCTCAAGCCAGTTTTTTCTACTGAACCATGCCAACTTCATTCTTTTACAAATGAATTGTTTGAGGAGATTTTTTGATTCTTTTGGTTTCTTCAGAATCTTAAAACTAGAGTTTGTCATACTAATATACAGGACAGATGGCCCAAATATTTATATATCATTTTTCTTGTTATACTGTAATACTTTGGATGCATTTCTAAAGCAGTGGTATTGTGTGTAAATAATACATTGAGTTTTATTTCTCATTTAAATATATATTAGAACCTCGCTACAATAAGCTTCTTTTTTTTCCTCTGTTTCTGTGAAACTTCTTATTGATTTGGACTTTATTGGACGTAGACCTTTAGAAATTCAACAGCCTTAAATTTCTCAAGTGTTTTACAGATGTTTATCCACAGTTCCATACTCTTAGCGATATGTATTTTTAACTGGCATTGTGATGTTTTTCTGCATGAACTCCACGGCTATCAACTCAGTGAAGTGCATATATTAATGGCCAGTTTTTATTTAAGTACCGTAGACTGCATTTTTAACATATCATTCTGATGCCTCTAACGGCAAGTGAGGTCCTTCATAAACCCACTGAGTTACTTAGTCTGGCTTATATAGATTTTATCAGTCATACTTTAATTATATGACCCTTTTGTTGTTGTTGTTTATAAGCGACCTGGTGTTACTCTTCATTCTTCTATACTGGAATCTATTTTTGTCCAACAGATCACGATTGTGGTTCTGTACAATGTTTCATTGTAAATAATTCATACTTTCTCAAGCAGCTATTCAGGGACGGAGCTTTTTGTGTCCCTTTATCATCTGATTACAACCAAGATTTTAATCCATGGCTTACTTTAGCTTCAAGTCTCATTATCAGCACATTGTCAGAAAACACATTAATTACATTTCCTTATTATCCTATTGTGATGCACTGTTGAAGCTTGATCCACTGTCAGTACTTCATCACCAACATTATTAATAGGCATTCCATTATTACTGAAAGGGATAGTTCACCCAAAAAATTAAATCCCTGACTTTTACTCACCCTTCACATGCTTAAAACTTATTTGAGTTATTTGCTTGCATTCTTCAAAATATATTCTAAAAGGTTTAAAACCACATAAGGGAGTAAATGGTGAGATAATAAAAATGTTTGGGGTGAACTATCCCTTTAAGAGATTAGATTTTCCTAAAAGTTCTCTCCAAGCATTTCTCCATTGTTTTATGGAAATCTCCTCAGTTTTAACTTTCAAAGGGCAAAGCAATGTAATATGTATGTATTCTGAATTTCTGAATGTGTTTTGTTGCTGTGCATTTTCTCGCTCAATTAAGCTCTTAAGCCTTTAGCCATCATTGAGATGCATGAAAACAGCGAGAGGAGGAAGAACTGCCTCTTTCATTGATTTACAGGGAACATGATCTGACATTGACTCTAATTTAGTCTTGTTTTAGTCAGATTTTTTTTTTCTTTTTTGAGTTGCGGTGCAATTCAAGACTAAAATCACTAGAGGTTGTAAAGAGAAAGCATGGGTTCTAGTGCAATATTCTGAATTTTAAGAGATGTTTTATGAATATTTTGTTCTGTAACAATATATAGTCACTATTTATCTCTTCAATGAACTTATTATGTTACTGTCTGGCTAATAACAATAAAGCATACCGAATATTTCATACTCCAAAGCAAGGTCGTTTGTTGTTCAAACCACAAGGATGTCTGGACTTTGAATGGTCTTTCAGCCCTTATCATGATCTTCCAAAGCTGGTCAAGAATTCTGATTGAAGAATTTAGTGGCTTTTTCTATTTAACAAGAATGAGATCTGATCCACCAATTGAGCAAAAGGCCTTTTTTCCCTCTGCCTTAAGACCTTTTTAGAGTAAACAGACCATCATACACACTGTTGTTAATTACTCATCCTCATGTCATTTCAATCTCGTGTGACCTTCGTTAATCTTCTGAACACAAATTAATATATTTAAGATGAAATCCAAGATCTCTCTTATCCTCCGTAGACAGCAAATGGTCCGAGACATTCAAAGTACAGAAAAGGAAGCAAAAACAATGTCAAAACATTCAGTGACTTCAGTGGTTCAATTGTGATCATATGAAGCTCAAGTTTGCCTATATTTTCTGTGTCAGATCATGGTGTGTGTTTACTATTGTACTATTACAATATAAGATGCTTGCATGTTGTGCTGCTAACTATAATATCAATACATCATATCGCTAATATATAATACAGCAAATTACATACAGGCAAACAAAGTAGTTTTTAGTTTGTTTTTTTTGTGCAAAAAGAATAATTCTTGGAGCTTCATATGATTACAGGGGAAGTTACATGACATGTTTTGACAATGTGTTCTGGACTTTAAATGTCTCTATACTATTGCAGTGTATGGAGGGTCAGAGAGCCTTTGCAATTCATCTAAAATATCTTGATTTAAGTTCCGAAGATAAACAATGATCTCAGGGGTTTGACATGAGGGTGAGTAATTAATAACAGGATTTTCATTTTTTGGCTGAACTAATCCTTTAAAAGATGTTAACATGTTCAGGACCGTTTGCAGCTTTTTGCATATACTGATAGTTTCTCATACCTCAATGTATTGTCAGAAGACGTATGTATTAATTTGGTTTTGCCTTATTTATTTACTTATTTTGCTTTCAAAGTGTCCGTAGTCATTGACGAGTCTTTGACTTGCATTTCCTGAATCATAAAGAACCACGGTTTCAGCTAAAAATCTTCTTTAATGCTCTACTGAAGAAAAAAAAAGTCACCTACATCTTGAATGTGGGGTGTGTAAAAAGTTTCCTTTTTGAGTGAATCAACCCTTTAATCGATGCATTGCATTGAATTTGTAGATATGTCTGTGTTTTGTTTTTAACGTCAGTTCATTAATTTATGTCTTCCTATTTTTTTTGTTTAGAAAAAGATAACACACAGTTCGAAAACTAACCAAGACTTGTCACAGCATCTACATATTGTTGGTGATTTTAAGTGCTTCTATCATCCTCATTTGTGAGTGCCTTTGGATAAAAGTGTCTGCAAAAGGAATAAATGTAAAATGGATGTGCTCATAGCGCTCTTGTGGGATGTTCAATACTAAAAAAAGATGAACCCTCAGATGAGCATCACTGTTTTAAGTATAATGTGAGTTTTGTTATGAAGCGCCTGTGTGTGTGTGTTTTTTTTTTTGTTTCTTTTATGGATAGATTTGGGACTTTGGTGTTTGAAACGGCTCAGTGCTGTTTTAATTTTAATATAGTTGAGTCATGCGTGCAGTGTATTAGCAATATTTCCCTCAGACTCTAATACTGAGTTTCTTTTTGTCTCTGCAGGACTGAGTTGCCGACTGTGAGATGAGAGGCAGGTATTAATAAGAGAAATGCAATCCCACTCTCTGACTGCAGGCACTGAATGATCAGAGATTGAATTATCACCGATATGATACGAATGAAGAATCCTGATGATGTGGAATATCTTAGATAAGGATGATACAATATTCAGAAAGTTAGCTACATTCTTCTGGAAGAGTCACAATCAGCTCTTTCTTAGTCTTGATTTCTTTGAGAGAAGTTGTGGATAAGGGAGCATTTGATCACCCTTCCAAAATATGATACTACTTTAAATCTTATTTCCTCTGATTCAGTTTTTTCAAAAGACTTATTTCTGACCTTTGTCTTATTTGTGATTGAGTTAGTCTTTTAACTCTTAAGGGTCCAATGTGATTTGTTTGATGGCCCTTGGGATGTGTGTATATGCTCTGAAATTGGCTAACACGTCATTTTGTTTTATTCAGATGATTTTATTCAGATGCTTTCATACAGATTACATGAACTCTGAATATTTATTTTACATTTGACGTGCATCATTTAAAAGCAGACATTCTAAGCTTTCAGCAGACTTGTGTTTCAAGTGAGAAATATTTGAGTTTCAGCTCTCTTTTTTTGTGTTTCAGATTGGACTTCACTGAGAGACAGTGCGCCAGAATGCACATACTTTGTTTATTCATGATTTGCAAAAAGTTATTTTTCACAAGTAAGTTCTCACAATTAAAAATAAACACTTTACAGTTTCTAAAGATGTATAACACTTTTCTGTATGACTAAAATTGACAGTATTTTGAGCTGATTTTGCACTGACACAAAAAAGTGTAGCATTTTATTTTATTTACAGTTGAAGTCAAAATTATTCACCCTCCTGTAATTTTTTTTTCTTTTTTTTTTTTCTTTTTCAAATATATCTCAAATGATGTTTAATAAAGCAAGAAATTTTTCACAGTATTTCCTATAATATTTTTTCTTTTTTTTAATATTCATTAATGATTTTTTTCTGGAGAAAGTTTTATTTGTTTTATTTCAGCTAGAATAAAAGCAGTTTTTAATTTTTAAAAAACATTTCAAAGTCAATATTATTAGCCCCCTTAAACAATAAAAAAAAAAAAAAATTGATTCTCTACAGAACAAACCACTGATATCTTAATCTATTTTTGTGCATTGCAAACATTACCAAAACGTTTACAGATTGTATGAATCCTGTACTTTTTTTCATTAATGATTGCATTAATAATGAGCATGAATTAACAGTGAATGATCCATATTACATCAACATTAACCTAGATTTTAAAATACTGCACAACTATTGTTCACCAACACTAATGTTAACAAATAGTTATTAAAACAGCTTTTGGTTTGGTCCAACATTGCAAACTTGTTTAAGATCTATGTGTGTTGTCTTTCATTATACATTTATTAGTTTTTGGACTAAGAAAAAGCATGAGAGGAAGTGTCGAGTCTATTCTTCTGGTCATGCTCCGAGCGACCTCTGCCTTTACAATAATGTTCGTGTGAATGAAAGCACAGACTTCATCCTCAACTCTTTAACCTTTTCAAGGACAAACACTCACACACTGCTTCACCCTTTGCCCATTTGGCAAGTTTTCCCATGACTTCCCGTGGACGCAGAGAGGCTCTGAGCGAGGAGAGGAGGAGTGTTGGGGTTTTGTTGGTCATTTGTGGTGGCTGTGAGCTCTCTTTTAGTCAAACACTGGTTGTTCCATCTGCTCCTCTGTTGTGAGACAGAGGTTTCCCTGTGGATGGCAGGGAGGAGGTCTTGCCTTTTCAGTTCGCTACAAAATATGTGGGCTGTATAAACTTCCCAATCTTTCAACCCACTCTTTCTTTCTCTTTGTCCTTCTCCACACTTTGATTTCCTCCATCACCCCCATTTTTCCTTATGGTCTACTGCTGGAATCATTCTCTAAAATGAACGCTACTTTCCCCTCAAAAGTTTTGTGGGACTTCAAGTATTTCCATATAGGAACTTTTTTTTTTTCTGTTAAAATCTGCTGCTGCTATAGTTGAAATCCAAAATTGAATCACTCTGATGTTGTTCTGATGTCATATACTGTTCTTATACATATACTGTCATATTCTGGGGGGGTCCTAAAACTATTCAATATTCCATTCCAATCAATATACATAGCATATATGTACATTTACAGTGCTCAGCATAAATGAGTTCACCCACTTTTATATTTATATTTTTAGATTAGGTTGTTTAGATTTACAAATATTTAAACTGGAAGTTTCATTGCTTCATTGACAGATGTGTGCTCAAAATGAGGTCATAAATAGATTATAATTATAAGTATAATTTTGTAAAAAGTTTAATAAAAAAAACATCAATTAAAATATATTCTTTTCTTTTTTTTGCCATGCAAACAGCCCAAGAGGCTTAAATAAAAAGTCCAACTCTCATTGGACCAGATAATGGCAGTGAACATCAACCAGCATTAAGGTTTCAAAAAAAAAATGTTTTAAAAATACTGTTAAAAAAAAAAAAAAAAAAAAAAAAGTATTACAGATTGGTGACCGATGCTGTTCATCATGTACAATTAATGTTCAGTGTGAATCATCTAAACAATAGTTTAATTGATGCAGTGGCTGATGAAGACCAGCAGCCATGGTCGGTGACTGTTCAACAAGTGTGTTTTTCACTGAGAGCAGATTTAGTGAGTAAATGGTTTTCTGGTAGAGTTGGCTCAGGTCATTGTATGTGCTCTGTTCTGTCCTGTCTCAGCCTGTAGAGAGATTGTTTATCTGACTGCACCATTTGTCCTATTGAGCTGCTGTTTCCTGCCCTTAGGGGTCTTTACAAACACAAACACACCCACATAAAATCACACAACAGGCCACAAATAAGAGAATCTATAGCCATAGTCTAAAAAACAAATAGCCTGCACTCAGAACTATGACAGTACTTTTCAGTTTAGTGAATCTACTCTGTTGAAGCTCTTATTTGGAACTCAGGAGATTTATCTGTTCAGTATGTTTTTTAGATTGAAATTAGTGTTTTAAGACTCTTAAAACCTTCCAACTAGGGCTGGACTATTTTTTTTTAACACTTTAATTTTTTTTTTTGGTGCTTTACCTTGATGTTGACTTTTGACTTTATGTACCTTGACTTGCGTTAAGTTCAACTCGTTGTTATTATTATTATGCTTTTATTTGAACCATTAACTCATGGTAATGAGCAAAAGTATCACACTTAAAGTATCACACTTACTATTTACTCTCCCTCAAGTGGTTAAAAAAATTGACTTACTTTCTTACTTGAACACAAAAGATTGTTTTGAAGAAAGCTGAAAACCTGTAACCATTGACTTCCATGAATACAATTACTATTGAACTCAATGGTTACAGATTTCAAACATTTTTAAAAATAACTTCTTTTGTGTTTTAACAGAGGAAAGAAAGTCAAACAGGTTTGGAACAAGTGAAGGGCGCATGAGTAAATTATGACTTTGTTTTGGGTGAACTATCCCTTTAATTAAAGAATTTATTAATTATTTATTTAAACATAAAATTTGCCAATTTTACATGGTAAATATTGTGGTAATCTGTATATAGTAGGATTATAATATGTAAAAAACTGTTCATGGTAGCCTGCTCTTTACAGTATGATTACTGTTCTCTTCGTACTGTACACAGATGCAGTTACTGAATTTATAAATGGCCAGATATTGTGGAGTGGGACATAACATTCATATTAGCTTTTTTCTTTCACGTTTGCTGTTAGTTTAGTTTTTTGTCATGGGCCAGTGCCACAAGTTTTTGAAAACACAAAGTCTGTTCCTCGATTGGTAAGGTCTTTTTTCGTACATTATTTTATTCATTTAATATTATTTTTATTGTCATTGTTATTACATTTTGTATATATTATGTTATTGTATTTTGTATTTGAATAAAGTCTAGAAAAAAAAGTCTCATGGCTGTGACTGATGTCTGTTGAGTGATGCTGACGTATGATGTGACGTCACTGTGGGGTTAATTTATATGGGGTTCAGGGGGGGCGAGAAACAGATTAAATTAGTTAGGGGGGAAACAAAGAGCCGGAGCGGCGCATAAAGGCGGATGCTGGAGAAGAGTGAACACAGCAAACTTCAGCCAGACCTTCCAGAGTTTCAGTGAGGGAACTTTCGCCACAGAAAACAAGTGAGTTCTAGCTGTTTTTTTTACACACCAACACTTCTTGTCGGACTATTGTTTGGCTTTCTGTTTGGATTAACGTTACTCCCTAAACTTTTTGAAAAGTGCCATTGGAGAGTTAGACCGCGTAAAGAGGTGTATATATATATATATTCACCACGATATCTAAAACATTGCGAGAATCTTGATTTTATTATGGTTGGAGGACTGTTAAACTAATAAAGAAGGCTATTCAGTTAAATACCCAAATGCTTTAGTAATGCTCTTGAGTTAGTGTCGTAGTGAGTTTTGTTTATCTATCAATAAAATATTAGCCGATCTGGAGTGCGTGGTTTTGTTCTGCGCACTAGTTTCTCATTGGGGGGGATGAGTTAGTCATACAGTAAGAGCTGTTTAACTCAGCACAAGATATCTAAACAAAAAAAAAAAGTCAAAATTCTAAATAACCACCGACTTCCAAAGGCGAAAGTAAAAATACAATACCTTTAAGCAGATTATTTGTCATTTTATTAGTTTGTTTTGTCATTATGTTAATAAAGAGTCGTGTTATTATGATAATATCTTTATCTAATGGACTTTAATAAATGTAATGTTCACTGTAAATTAATGTACAAAATCTAAAATTATTATTATTAATTATGTTTAATATGCAAAACTACTAACTGACACAGTATCACACAGTTTAGTTGGATATTGTACGTTTAAACTAGTTGTATTGCTAGTAGAAAAATCTAAGATTATAATTACACAGTTTGAGACTTTAAAAAGAACTTTCCAGTGTTCCTTGAACCAGCTGACTGTTTATAAAGTTAGTATTACAAGCTGTGTCGAAGCATGATCTGCTGAAAGAGACTTCTCAGCTCTCTCACTCCAAGTGTGACTAATAGCTGCTATCTTTGCAAAAAAAAGTATTTACACAAAGCATGTGGTTGATTCATAGATGCTTGCCAGTGTTTTGAATATCTTTTTTTCATTGTACTTTTGAACTTTTTTTTTTCAGTTTTACTTTCATCAAGGGGAGCTGAATGGGACTGCTAAAGGGATAGAAACATTTAGAACAAAATAGCAAATAAAATAATAATAATAATAATACTGCATTTATTTTTAAAATGCAGTATGTTTCAAATAAAAATGGACAAAGAATAAAAAATTTAATTAAAAATATTATAATAATTATAAAATAACCTAATATAACAATGTAAATATACATTTATAATTATACATTTATATAATAATAATAATAATAATAATCTAAAATAAAGAACTAAAAATAATGATTCATAAAATTTAGATAAATTATCCAGAATGTAAATTTTGTTTTACAGTATAAATCTTTAAATAAGAATATAATTACTCTAGATGCTACTAAGGACACAAGACCCCTTATCTAAAAAAATAATCAACAGTTTGTGTGTGCTTTTATTTCTGTTACATGTGGTGTGTGTGTGTGATGGGGACAACAGCTAATGCTTTAAATGGAGAATCACCATAATTCAGTCCTCTTGCTAAAATTGTGTGTGTGTTAGGGATCATTGTGCGTTTAATCCTCTTGGCTTCATTCACTCTCTCTCTCTCCTCTTGAATGGAGTGATTAAAGTGAGTATGGTCAAAGGGTGCATGACAGAAAGGAAGAGGGCCTCGTTCCTTCTTTTCTTCTCTTGCTCTTTCAGAGACCCTTTCACCTGACCTGCATTCTGACCCGCCCCTCTCCCCCCCTTCACTTCTCTCTCTTTAGACACTTTCTGGGCCTTTTCATCCCAGAGTGGGAATAAGAGTGCAAAAAATGCCGTTTTATTGAAGGGATTACACATTCGGAGCTGCACCACTTCACAGCACTTCAGCAAAGTTGTAAACATTCAACCTTTTGCCCTTTGCCCTGTTTTTGTTGTGAGTTGGTGAGAGACAGAGAGTGAAAGGGGCTCTTTGGGTAAAAAAAGGTGGGTAAAACCTTTTCAAAGCAGAAACAAAACAAAGTTAGAGAGTGAATAATTATGGATGATGTTGTTATGTGTATATAACACAACTGTTTTATATGCATTGAAGAGTTTATTTGATATTACTATAGAGGATAAATGGAGTGTAAATGGATTCCAATGGTATAGAGCCATCTGCATTGTAGCTACAAGCTTTTAACTCCAATAGCTGGGTGTCAGGCTCTAGTTTTCCTTTGGGTGTATGTATAACAACCAAAGCGCACTGATTCAGTCACAGATTCTTCTTTAAGGATAAGGGTTGTTGATTTTTTTTTTTTATGTGTGTGTGCCTGGCTAACTCTGAACTCTCAGATTTACAGGCCTCCAGTGCCATGCTGGTCACAATTTCTGTCAGAAAGCATTTGCTGTAACACTTGCCTAATGCTGTACAGCACTGGTCTGGTGACAGTGTGTGTGTGTCTGTGTGTCACCCAGCTGCACATGATAGGAGAGTCTGAGTGATTTATGACTGCTCGCCTCAGACCTGTGTTTGAGTAAATCTTGAGCCGAGGTGAACTTAAACAGCTGCTCCTGGTATGAACACTATCTCCAGACGTCTCTCTCTCTCTCCTCCCCCATGCTGCTCCGTCAGTCAGTGTCTGTCTGTCTGCGGTTTAGATGACTGATAAACCAGTGCTGACTTGAACTCCCTCTGCACTTTATCTACAGACTCAGTACTGGCTCAGCCTTAAGGGCCTGCTTTGCTTCAGACGTAATGGAAGCACCTCAGTTTAATGTGGTCTTCACAGAAAAACGCAGTTCTGGTAATAGAATTTAAGAGTTGCTGAAAGGAGAGTCTCCGATTAGAGATCTGTAACTGAAAAGGCACGCTGATAAGCGTGAAACTGTGCCATATGTCTAACTATGAGTGAAGTGGGTCAGAGCTTTGTGTTGTTTTCTCTGCTATGGAAATGAGTTTGAAGTCCAGCTGGTTGTGCGGCGAGGGACTCGCTCACTCTCCAACACTGGGTGCTGGAACGCACTGAAAAGATGTGAGGGGAGGAGAGAGGACCTGAGGAGGGGAAAGAAGAGAAACCGTGTGTGTCCAGCGGTCCTGCATTCCTCCACGCTTGTGATAATGGAAGCCCCATGGCGTATGATGAGTGAGTAAGGCCCTCAAAGAGTGTGTGTTTCTGTGGGAGGAATGGGGCTTTTAAAGGGCTTTCTATCTTCAGTGTGTATGAGATTTGTGTGTGTGCGTGTGCTTGTGCGTGTGTGTGTGTGTGTTTGAGGGAGAGAGAGAGAGTGTGGACCCAGCGGGTCAGACCAACCTCGTTACTCCGTCTGAAACACCCCCCATCTCACACACGCACACATACACACACACACACACACACACACACACACACACACACACACACACACACACACACACACACACACACATATCACACAAAGAAGACTGCCTGATGAGAGATTTCGGAGAAAGGTCAGAGAAAAAAAGGTGAGGAGGGGGAATTTTTGGACCCAAAGAGGGGGTGAAGACATTTTTGGGCCAGCAAAATGGGGGTTGGGGTGCTTGAGATTTGTGTTTTTCTGAGAGAGGTTAGTCACGCTCTGCTGAGCGGCTGACACTTAATTACTGTTTGGAGGGAGTTGCAGGATTTACTGGGTCAACAGAATATTTTATAAACTGCTTTAGAAGAGCATTTAATGTCTAAGAGTGAGAGATCGAGGGTAAAAAAAAAAAAAAACTGAGGTAGAGAGGTTTTTTATTGCTTCTGCTTATGGTGACCTATTAAGGCCTGGCGCCTGAGTGATGAGGTCCAGCATTTGTGCTGGGACGGAAAGTTACGGCCCAGAGATATGGAGAATCCAGAGTACTCCACTCAAACACACTGAGCAAGAGCAACACGTGAGCTGAAACAGAGTGAAACAGACAACGTGAGCGAGCAGACGGACAAACAGATGCATCCACTGCAGTCAACAGAGGGGGACAGTACAAAACATTTAAAGTGGCTTAATATACTAAAACAGTAATGTATGAGAACCAAATTCAGTACAAACCTTATTAATTAAGCATACTATTAACAGATAAGCAAAACAGCCAAGACTATGAACACAACACACACAATTTCACATCAAATATTCTTTACCCCATAGAAAATGCTTAATGTGGCTTAACAGATGAAGATATAAAAAGAGAAATTTGGTTTAAAGTTGATTAAAAATGTATACTATGTACAGAAAACCAGATGAGCTCAGAATATTAACTGCATGCATGTTAGTTGTTTCCCTCTCTTTATGAAATCGGTTCAGAAGAAAATGCTTAATGTGGCTTAACTGGTAAAGACAATGGCCAAATACGCTATACAGTTTATTAAAAACATACACAACGTATAGACAAGCAGATTAACCCAGAATATGAACACCTTACACTCACTGTTTTTCTCCCATAGAAAACTATTATAAAGAAAATACATAACATGAAATGTTTGGCCACTTTATTTTAAGGTACAATTCTCACTAATAACAAACCATTAACCGTGACTTTTGCCTCAATACATTCCTAATTTGCTGCTTATTATAAGGGATTAAGGTAGTAGTTTAGGGATGTAGAATAAGATCATGCAGAATATGTGCTTAAAAAGTACCAGCCGATATCTTAATAATAGGCAGGTAAGAAGCCACTACTTTATAGAAAGAATTGTTACTTTAACTAAAGTAACAAAGTGTGTGCTGAATTTGGTCCTCCATCACAAAGCCATTTTAGAACGTTTCAGTAGAGGGTAAAGAATGAGAAGCTTGTTTGGACCTAATAGATGCTTAATTATCCTCAAAGAGTGTTCAATACTGCTTTCATCAGTCCAGCTCTGTCTGGCTGCTTTGAGTCGTCTTCTACAGACACCGGCCATTCTTTCAACTGGAGATCAGCTTTTGTTACTGTTAATTGCTTTTCCTACTAACAGAACTCTGAACCAAGACCAAGAATTGACAAAAAAAAGTCACTCCCAAACCGACAATGCTGCGGTGTTGTTGGTAAATGATATGTGAATGTGAGTTCTTTAATCTGTGTGGCTCCATATGCTTCACTCTTCTTGCCTTCATATCCACGGAGCGCTCCGGAAGAATGGCTCCCCGCAGCGATGATTCCATTCTCTTCAGACAATACGCTCCTACTATCTCACAGCACGCGGGCCAATCATTGCCATGGAGATCACAAGCGGAGGCTAAAGAGCGCACTCACGCAGCCAGAGTCACAAACACAAAACTCACATAAGCAGATCTGTGTACATGGAGCAATCCTTCTTTTAGATGATCCAGGCAAATAAATGCAAGATTGAAAAAAGCTCTTTTATCAGCAAAAGAAATAGAGAAGTGCTTTCTTCAGTCAAACGCCAGTCTTTTTTTTTTTCAGTATTATTATTTTTTTACCTACCACCAGCCATTCTCAGCCGTTATGAACTCTGTGGGGTCTTCATGTTTTTCCAGTTTTGAATGCTGACATGTTGAGAAGAGCAAAAGAGTGCCGTTTTCATACAAGCATTTATTAATTTACATTGTGTGTACACAGCTGAGCACAGACCGAGAGAAAACACAGATGTGAGGACTGCGAAGCCGGAAAGCAGCAGGACAGAAAGGACATGTTCAAAGACACACACCAACACTCTGAATGGATGTTAGTCAGGGCTGGAAATGTGCTTGTGCATTCGTCAGTGTCCTTTTGGATGTTTGTGCTCGTTGATTCAAAAGCTAGTACAGTGGTGGTGCTTTTGATGCCAAGAACGTTATTATCATAATTCCAAGAAAATCACTCCGTTTTTTGCCATTTCACTAGCTGTTACATCATACTCCTGTGTGATGTGTTTGTGTTTCATTTCTGTGGGCGGCTGGAGAAATTTAAGCTAGAATGTTGTTACATTCTAATCTGGTGGCAGAGAATCATGTAGTCCTTCAGCACTATATGACCTTTAGTGTTTGCACGAGCCAAGTCTGCGACATTTTAATGCCAGTCCATTGGATTTCATCAGCGAAGCCGTAATTAATCATTCTGAATGATCATCCCTATCGGCTTCATCCATTCATCTGTAATTGGGAAGTTGAAATATTAAAAGGGCAAAGTGTGGTCTCGGCGCAGATGGCTCCATTTCTGTCTTGCCCTTTGATAACAGTACTTATGAAGCAAATTATATCATTATCGAAAACTGCAATTTTGCTGCGCGACAACTGACTATTTTGTGTGTTTTTCAGAATGCGGGGCTTGTTTTCCATTCTCCTCGTGGTGCTGGTGGCCTTAATGATCGTGACATCAGAGGCTGGGAAAAACAAGAAAGGTATCAAACATGGAGTAGACCATCTCCTCTTTTCTTAGCTTAATTAAGCTCTAACACATCATGTGACTTTGAAGCTTATTGACACACCACTGAAAATTCAGTGCTGTTTATTATGATTCTGTGATTAAATGGGAAGTGAAGCCAATCGCTCTGCTTTCTGTGCCATAGAGAAGAATAAGGGAGGTAAGGGTGGTGCCGACTGTGCGGAGTGGCGCTATGGCAGCTGCGTGGCCAATAATGGTGACTGTGGACCAGGCACGAGGGAGGGAACCTGCAACGAACAGACTAGGAAAGCCAAATGCAGAGTGCCATGCAACTGGAAGAAAGATTTTGGAGGTGAGTTAAACTGTGGGCAATTAAAAATCAGATATGGTAACCACGTGGAATTTGCTTTGTGTTATATCTTATTCTTAGCCATTATTTTGTATTTCAATTTCGGTGTTTGGTATTTTTGTGCTGCTGTGCATTTCTGTTTGTTCTTTGCAGTTGATAATGTCTGACATACTTTACTGTAACTCATTTCATGCAGCGGACTGCAAGTATAAGTTCGGTAACTGGGGTGAGTGTGACACAGCCACAAGCACAAAGAGCCGCACTGGCACTCTGCAGAAGGCTCTTTTCAACGTTGAATGTCAGCAAACCGTCTCTGTGTCCAAACCCTGCACCACCAAGGTCAAAAACAAACCCAAAGGTACATCTTCAACTCTTAAATTCACTGACTGAAGACAATTTTGTGTTTCATGTCAAGAACAAAGTATGCTTTGGTTTCTTATGCTTATGTTAGCGTGCACGAACAAAAGTGCTCAACACATTCAGACTAAAAAGTCTGTGCTTTTTTCTTTCTAGAAGTTGCATGACAAAAATGTCTTTTGCTTACATCTAACAGATGTGTGTGTATCTTTTTTAATTCTATTGCACAAGCACAAACATGGCCACCTATTGTTTTTGCAATAGCCTGGTTCAGTGTTGATACCTGGTGGACAAATGAAGCAGTGCAAAAAAAATTATAATAAAAGCACAAAAAATGCATGTACAGTGCACTCATATTATTCTGACTATAACCATTTTTTTCATTTACAAATGTTCTTTGAATAGTTTTTACACCACTTGGTTTGTCCACAAAGTTGCAAAAAAAGAGCTGAAAAAGTTGCTGAAAAGAGAGTTGGAACAAGAACAGGGTTGCCAGGTTTTTGCAACAAAATTAGCCCAATAATGGCAAAACTCAAAATATGCCACCTTTTATTCTTAAAATAAATATTTTACATGACTGTATACATTATACAGTGTTTCTTCTTTGAAAAAAAAAACTATATATTAGTAATTATAAAGATTCTATTATCATAAAAATGATCTTACCTTAAGACTGACAGCACAGCTGTGATGATGTCCCTCATGTGACTGCCGTGTGCTGTACAGTTAAAACAACTCTGGATAAAGTAAACCCCAAACTTAAGAAATTTCAAATGAAAGATATTTAAAAAAAAAATAAAAATAAACATGGGATATAGGAATTTAATTGTAAATCAACAGACTTTATGTAGATTGAATATAATTTTGCAGTTGTTAGTAACAATCCTGGAGAGTCCTGACAATATGTTACTATGGAAATGAAAACAGCTACTCATCTAGACTCTTGCATCCTAGCACAGTTTTTATCATTGGTAGAATATAACTTTGTTAGAGTAAAATATTTCAATGCAACCATATAAATATATTTGATGCAATATATCAAACTTTAACTCATGGAATAAAAAACAACCCATGGAAAGTGGTTAAAAGTAGCCCAATTCTGTGGAAAAAATAACAGACTTGGCAATCCTGAGCAAGAATAAACGAACTACTAAAATGGCAGATATATGGAAGGCTTAAAAGATTAACCACACTACAGTTCAACGAGTCCAAAAAGCCAATTTTATTTAACCTTTGGAGTGAAGAAAGAGACAATGAACTAAGAAAAATCTTTAGTGCATGCATCCAAGTAAAATACGGTATAATTTGGGCTTTAGTGTTAAAAAATAACATTAATAATGTATATTTCTAATGTATAATTATGTATTATTATAATAATAGCAATAATCCTTACAGAAAAACCATGAAACACATGACTTTAGTGAAACACGTCAAACACGTGATAATTTTTTTCCTCATGACAATGTTCCAAAAATCCCACATGTCATGTGTGTTTCACGTGTAATATTAACAAGTGACTGCACACCTGAAGCTCACGTGACATGCATGTAGGAGTGTATAAATGTCATTTAAAAATGAAACTAATCATTTCAGAAATGGTTATTTTATTATTACATTATTTATTGAATAAATAGCATCCTCACACACACACACGACTCAAGTGCTATTCTGCAGCCAGTGGTTTGGTTGGGTCTGCTTTGGCTGAATGGAGACAGTAATGCCTCTAATCTGCTGTGGTTGTGTAATCTTGGCCTGTTGGCTGTGGTGGGTGTCTGAGTGGGTTTCTGAAATCAATAATGAACCTCTGCTCATACATAAGAGGCAGATGTCTAAGTCAGTCCTTTTAAAGCACACGTTTTATGCTTAATGTGCTTATCCCAATGTGGATTCAAGCAATAATACTGTAGCATTATTTTACGAGAGCATATGCATTTCCTAACCAGCGTGAGACGGGGAGGTTTACTGCTGGATCTGAATAACCAGATTTTGTGTCAATCTCTCTCCGCAGGAAAGAAAGGCAAGGGGAAAGGGAACTAAAGGGAGCGAGCGATCCAGAGGAGCAGTAAACACCCCATGATCATCCACCATCTAAACACGGCCTTTTATATCTCTGCTCTGTGTTGTTCAGCACGAGCTGGACTCGCTCTACGGCCACAAACACATAACTTTAGAAGACTATGACAGAGTAACAGCTGAGTGTTTGACACCTTACATGACTCTTTCATGTGCGAGGGCGATCGGAGAATAAAATGCCGTTGTTTATCGTGTGGTGCCCTGTAGTTCAGCCACTCCTCTGATGTTTCCTTCTTTCTCTCTCTCTCTACCATCTATCAGCTGTTCACGCCTCAGGCCTCTCATTTGCTAAAGGACAACAATCAGTAGAACTCAAATCAAACACATCTATTTTGTTACTGTTTTACTTACAACATTTGGTTTTGTAAGATTTTGTAATTTACAGGATTATATTACTAGCGGGGTATAAAAGTAGCAATTGGATCACCCGTTTCTTTTCTTTTCTTTTTAAAATTTTTTTTATTCTAAAATATAAAACCGAGGAGTGTTGTTTGAAATAAATGATTTGTCTATAAAAGGTGTAGCTTATGTAAAAGTGAAAATACCCCCTTTTTTTTTCCTTTTGACTTGACTTACTAACAGATCTAAGGGTGAAAGATGGTTGTTAAAATGCATGGACAGGTGACCATCCCCTCTTGCACAAACCTATTTTATAAGCATTTAAGAAAAACTGAAGTTTTGTTACTGAGCTTTGTGTGCTATATGTAGTGTTAACAAAAGGTACATGAGTGATGAAAGTTCATTATTAAAGACACTTGAGCCCTCTGAATCTCTCGTTATGCAGACCGCATATGTTTGTTCATGAATATGCAAAGAATAATCATTCCTCTGTATTCCGGGTCAGTGCGCTTGAGATCTTTATTAAGCTTTATGCAATAGAAAAAGAACCACACACACACTTATGTACACTGGCTCTTTAAGGGCAGTGGTAGACAAGTCCATAATTACAGTGTGTTCATTCCATCGGCTTCACTGGGGTAATAATCATCGACTTTGCGCTTCAGCTGGTACAGTTAGTTTCTTCATTTATCCCTTAACAAATGACATTTTAGAAACATTTGAATAGAAATTTAAAAGACCGGGGCCTATTTATAAAATGTGTGTACACACTGATTTGATCTTAGAGTGTACATGCACTAAAATCCTTCACAACGTTAAAAAGGAAGTGATTTTTGGTTACCAGAACATTAGTTTCTGGTTCTCAGAATGTTCTGTTGGTTGTCAAGAAAAGTTTTCTTTACATAATTAGATTACTTAATTGTTCCCTCTAGCTTAGGAAAACCTTCCCAGCATATTATTTTAGGTTCTCTTTAAGTTGTTACATGAAAACTTCCCTGTAACAATCTTTAAAAAAAACTACTTACAGTAGATCAGGGGTCACCAACCCTGTTCCTGGAGATCTACCTTCCTCCAGATTTCAGTTGCAACCCTGACCAAACACACCTGCCTGTAATTAACAAGTGCTGTTCAGGTCCTATTAATTGGTTCAGGTGTGTTTGATCAGGGTTGGAGCTGAACTCTGCAGGAAGGTAGGTATCTCCAGGATCAGGGTTGAGCACACCTGCAGTAGATTGTTCGTGGAGCATTTTTTTCTGAAAAGACTTTTCCTTGTGATGGAGTTGGAGTATTTGAAAATCTTAAAGGGTTCACCCAAAAATTTCCTCAAGTGGTTGTAGACTTTTATGAATTTCATTTTTTCTGTTGAACACAAAAGAAAATATTTTGAAAATGTTGGAAACAGGTAACCATTGACATCTATAGAAGGAAAACGATTATTATGGAAGTCAATGGTTACCTGTTTCCAACATTCTTCTGAGTATATATCATTTTTGTTTTGTGTGTTTATCAGAAGAAAGAAACTCTTGAGTAAATAATGTTGAAAATAACTCTTGAAAATAAATGTTCATTTTTGGGTGAACTATACTTTTAACAGTTCTTGCCACTTACCATTCTCAAGTAAAGGATTTTTAATATTTGTCTCGTACTCTTTTATATGCTAAAGAGTTTATTTAGGGGGCCCCTTGTAAGGTGGACATCTGAAAAATTGAACTGCACACAATTTCAAGTTAATTTGCAATTTATAAATGTAGAGAAAGAGAGGTGTATTTGCACATTTTGTTTTTGTTAGTTTCTCTGAATCACACATACCCACATTTGAGAAATAACCTTAGTCCAAAAATAAGATGGTTTGTATGTTTTATGAATAAAACATTTTATAAATCAGACCCCAGAAGACAGAGAGCATTATGGGCAAAGTTATTTTGCTGTATTGGTCATCTAACAGATGCTAAGCATTGATTTTGCTATGTCAGGTTTGCAGAGGAACAATATTTAGGTCAGATTGCATGACTGAATTTCTTTGTTACGAAAGGAGATAGTCCTGTGAAGTCTTCTTCGAGTTTGCATCACAGTCGAGGGGGCCTTTATAAAAGCATCAATGACTAAGATTTGTAGTGAAAAGACTACTTTCGCATGTTTCATTAGACCAAAGCAATTGGCAAGTTTAACATTCAGAAAAATGGAAATCTGGTTTTTAATTCTGTTGCAATGGCATACTAATCACCAAGTCTGTCTTTACCGCCCATTAAAAAGAGATTGAGAGCTGGTTTGGAGATATAGACCCTATGAATGGAAATTTGATTATGAGGTAGAAACATGAAACCAAACCAAAGACGTTAAGAAAGTCTCTGCATCTTAAAATGATGCTAATGAATGAAAAATCTCTCTTTCAGACCAGGCCTAATAACAGACCAGAGCGCCATGACCTCTTTGGTTTAATGCTTTAAAATGTATAATTGCTGAAACTGGCAGTTTGTTAATAATGTAACAACATGAACCGTAAAACATCAACACATTTCTCCCTCTATTCTAATTCCAACCATGTGCTCTTAAACACAAAACTGTGGGAGATCTTTCCTTGCTGCGGTTTCATCAATTACAAACTTTGTATTTTAATACAAACTAGGCAAAACTGTATTGCACCATGAGAAAACAATATAATGAAGTGGGTATCTGTTAAATAAACATGTTTACAAAGGGGAAATAAAACCAATTTTCCATTTCTCTGATTTTCCAGACAGTCCTTTGTGCCTCATTTTAAATGCTTGAAATCTTATAAACAGGTTAAATAAATGCACTAGTCATTTCCTATTTTTTCCCAAGTATATCACAAATTATAAATGATTTTTAACAGTTTTGCATACAGACGACAATACATTTAATATTTAATCTGTAAAATCACATGAAGACCACCAACTAAATACAAGAGGAACACAAACATCCAGACATTAAATGCAGGGAAGAAATAATACTTTCAAGAGCATATATTCATCATATCGTAACATATTTACAGTACACACCTCTGTAAGATCAAACCCTTACAGCGACATTTCTCAGCTCAGTATTGAGTGTCTCATCCCATATAAAGTCTATAATGCCTTTCCCAATCCATTGAGAAGATCCTTTTGAATTCTGACCTATTCCACAACCTCAAGAGGATCACGCTAAGAGGATAATGATGTCTAGCTTCTCCCAGTCTGAACCACATGCCCTGAATTCGCCTCTATGAATGTAATGGACAACACAGCTGTGTGGTCAGCGAGTAGCTTCAGTCTCTGTCTTCTGAAAAGTGGAAGGTGCATCTATAGGAAATCTGAACTCACTCTGGGATGTCAAACAGGAAGCTTTTCCATAAATTATTTGGATATGTTCTCCCATCATCCTCCTAACCTCTGTATGAATCTGGTTGAGAAACAGTGCGAATACTAACCAAAAGAAACTTGATTGAAACCATTTGTGCTGTACTGGGAATATAAATGAATCCAAAAAATCCCTTCGTTCACCAAGTTTCTTTTGGTTTATGTTTTGCTGGGAATCTCTCTCTATGCAGTTGATCTTCACATTTCTGTAGTGCAGAGCTCCGGCAATGATCAGATTACTGGAAAAGTCATTTGTTTCAAGACTTGGTCTGTGATTCAGTCTCTTGTGAGAACTCCATCATCTTCTTGCAAACAGTGATGCCTTAATACATAAAACATTGATTATGACTCATAGTGTTTCAGCACTAACTGCGCAATACCTTCCAAAGCTTCAAAAAGGTATTAGGGCCAGAAGAGCCCGGACAGCTCTCTATATCATGCCCTCCATCTCCGCAGGCTGCTTCTTCCCTCAGCTCATCTGGTGCCGATGTTCTTATACTGGCACATGAGCAGGTTTTTGAAGGTCTTTTTGAAGGTGGCGTTACATAGTGCATAGCAAGCGGGGTTGATGGTGCTGTTGACATAGCAGAGCCAGTAGCCAATGGCCCAGACCGTGTCTGGAACGCATGACTGGCAGAACGTGCTGATTAAAACCATCACATTGTACGGCGTCCACGTGATGATGAAGGCCAGCAGGATGGCGAAGATTGTCTTTGTCACTTTCTTCTCTCGCGCCGCCATCTGCCTTTTCCTCTTCACCTGGCTGCGGGCAATGCTGGCAAACTTGCGCGCCACAGTGCGAGGACGGCTCACAGGGATGGAGCGGCTCTCGCCGGTGCTGTTTGGTGGGACGATCTCGATGGCTGTGATGCACTCGTCTCCTGCCTGTTTGGTGACTATCTTGATCTTGGACCATTTGGATTGAGGGTTGAGTTTAGGTGCGGCTGCTGGCACGGGGGTCAGGCCTGCGTCTGAAGTGGCCTCACTGTTCGCTCGCTCTTTGGGCTCTTTTGGCGCTATGCTGGCCGTGCTGGAATCATTGGAGCTCTCCTTTTCCTCTGGCTGCACGCAAGAGTCGGCTTTAGCAGACACCACAGACTCGTCCAGTTTACCATTCTTCATGGTGTCCACCGTAGAGCAGGTGTCCAGGCTGGGCTTAGGAGGAGACTGGTTGTTGTTGTTCTGCTTCAAGATGTGACTTTTGAGCAGGCCGCTAGATTTCTGGGCTTTCTTCTCATTCTTGGCTTCAGGCTTCTGCTTGGACACACGACTGCGGCTGGCCAGAGAGATGTGCACGTAAAGGACTGTCATAATGACCACCGGCAGGTAGAACGCAGCGATGGCTGTGCCAAATGTGACCGCAGGGTTGGAAAGGAACTGGATGTAACATTCGCCAGGTGCTACCGTTCGGGCTCCGACGATAAACTGCCAGAACAGGATAGCGGGAGCCCATAGGATGAAGGACATGATCCAGGCAGAGGCAATCATGAGGCCAGCCATCTTGGTGGTTCTGCGTGTGGGGTAGCTCAAGGGTTTGGTCACACAGAAGTATCGGTCAAAGCTGATGATTAGCAGGTTCATGACAGAAGCGTTACTGACCACGTAATCCAGCGCGAGCCACAGGTCACACACCACTGGGCCGAGCGGCCAGTAGCCCTTGATGATGTAGACGGTGTAAAGGTTCATGGAGAACACACCGATGATCAGATCTGCACAGGCCAGGCTGAAAAGGAAGTAGTTGTTGACCGTCTGTAGGTGTCGATTGACCTTGATTGAGAGCATGACGAGGATGTTGCCCACAACAGTGACGAAACTGAGAGATCCAGTGACCAGTGCGATGAAGACCATCTCCACCGTCTTGTACGGGCTCTCGCCGTCCCCCTCGACCGCTGCACACGAGCCATTGCCACTGCCGCTGTCACAGCTGAAGTTGGCATCACTGGACACGTTGCTCAAAGAGCCTGAAACACACACAAACCACATGCACATGCACACACACACACACAGTGTTATAAATTACACAGCAGCAGATATGTCTGGATGCAGTCATTGGAAATAATCACAAGCTGATACAAATACAGTTGATACAAATATAGTGATTGCATACAGGGAAACAGCATGACATTCATTATGATGCATACTAGTGCAGAACATTAATTTTCATCTTGAAATATAAATATGCAGTTGATTTTAAAAGAAAGAGGAGTTCTCTGAGTCCCATATGGTAAGAAATAAAAATGGAGAGAAATCTTGTGGGGCTCAGCTGTACATTTGTTTGGTAGCATGTGACCCAGAAGTCACTTAGAGCTGTCACTGTTATCAAGAAACATTCCTCAGTATAATGTACATTATTGCTGATGGGTGATTGATTGATTGATTGATTGATTGCGAGTGCAGTTGTAGGATTGTGAAGCCTGGATTCATGAAACATTATTTCAGACATGGAGTAATGGAGTTCTGCTAAATATCCATATGGAATAACAAAATGCACAATTTGCCAAATTTAGCAAAAAGTGCAAAATCCCTAATCTATCTGTCCAAACATCTGACCAATTACTGCACTTGTCATTGGGGTATAAACAATGAAATTTAATATATGCTATTTGTAAAGATTTTTATTATCCTATATTTTGTTTTAACACTTTAACAATTATTAATTATTGAACTGAATGATTAAATGCTATGCACTATATTCAATCCCATAAGAGTGAAAAATATATTTTAATACTTATCACCTGAGCAGAAAACAATGTGCTAAAATATTTGCTTGTGCTTGTCTAGCTTGTAAATCACATGCACTTTAAATGAAATGCATTTTTGCTAGAGCCTTTTTTGATAATTGGACAATATACTAAAACATTTTACATGGTATAAATACAACAATTTTATATTTATGAACTAACATTGACCGACAGTGACAGTGTAAGAGCATTTAGACATTGGGGTGAACAGGTCTCAGGTGAAGTGAAGATTAATTATATCCTCACAATTAATAACACGCTCATGTGTTATTCAAATACACAAGCTCGACACCTTACGACATTATCCAATCAAAGAGCGCAAATCTGCCCCATGGTTAAACTCAACCGACCCCTGGGCTTTCTAATGATCTGAGCTGCTCAGAAACAATTAAACACAATTATTAGACGGGGAACCCGGAGAACCTCAGGAAAAACAAGTCTGAATTCTACACACTTATTTACTATATGCACGAATTCCATAAAATGAATATGTATATTGCTTCCTTTATCATAGATATTCGAGTAAAGATACGCTTCCGTGAAATATAGAGGGTAATCTGGCATATCATTTGTGAATGTGGGCTGCATTTCTAGAGATTTCTTCATGATGCACGCTGCATGCTAACTTTACAAGAGACAGGGCATTAAAAGGCATGTAAAAAAATGTACATTAAAAAATACCAAATGTTCTTTTTGTTTCAGGTCATGAATTAGCCATAACCTGCTTGTATACTTGTAAGAAGCTGTTGTCATACTGATAAAGTATTAATCCAATAGGCAATTAAAATTGCCTAAACTTAAAAGGAGTTGTGTCAGCCATATCTTTTGAAGGTTGCCATCTTCTGGATAACCAGAGACACTACAACCCATCACTCTGACAGAAAATGTCTAAAGACCTGCTATATAATGCAATGCTTTTTAATTCAATGCTTAAACTGCTCTCGACGAGTAAAGACATAAAAACCCTGTCTAACTATTGGATCTGAAATCCATTTCCCACTAGAGGAAGGACCCCAACCAGCCTCTCTCTTTATCTTTATTCTCTCCTAAATCCACCTGACTGATCATCAGCAGGCATCAAAGTGCTGCCACGCTCTGGATGGCCAGACAACACATCTCTTATTCCTTTTGAAAGCTTCTGACAAACAGACACCCATTCTCTCCTGCCGACACAGATCACACTACTTTAACTCTATGGCTCTTGGTTCTTGAGAGATGAGAAGGTTGATATACAGCAGGCCGGGTCTGGTTCTGTATTTCCCCCTGGGGTGCAGGTGATTCAGTGTGGGGAGAGGATTCTTTACCCCTTATCAAATATGAATCAGCAATTACTCAACTGTGGATTCGAGCAGAGCGGAAAGATAAGTGCCAAGCCTCATTAAATATGAATCACGAATATTCATCTGATATCACCGTGGGAGAAAGCTCTCCAGGACTGTTTTTTCAGCTTTCTTGTACAATTTAATTGTGTACACAATCCTTTGACATCATAAACTCAGAGAACAGAAGAAAAACAGCTGCTGCTAGAGCGAGGGTTAGTGCATTTTAACAAAAGTTTTATTTATATTTTTTATTTCTAAATTTTATTTATATTTTAGTTCAAATTTAAGTCAAAGTTTTTTTAAATACGTTTTACCAAATAAATTATGTTAATGTAATGAAATATAATTTTAGTCACTGTCAACAAACCATTAACTATGGCTTATAGCCTCAATATAGACTATAGCCTCAGTAAACGCCTAATTTGCTGCTTATTAATAGTTATTAAAGTAGTTGGGTTTAGGTACTGTGTAGGTTATGTGCTTTACAAGTACTAATAAACAGCCAGTATCTTAATAACAGGCAGGTAATATGCCAGATCGGTGTTTCCCAACCATGTTCCTGAAGGCACACCAACAGTACACATTTTCAACCTCTCCCTAATCAAACACACCTGAATCAACTCATCAGAACATAACAAGAGACTCCAAAACCTGAAGTTAATGGGTGAGATAAGGGAGACATCCAAAATATGTACTGTTGGTGTGCCTCCAGGAACAGGGTTGGGAAACACTGCATTAGATAATAGTGAGAATTGGTACTTAAACTAAAATGTTAACGTAATTTCTTATATATCCAAGTCTTATTTAGCAAATTTGAGTTGGGTAATAATGTAGTTTACAATCAGCAACTGTAATTTGCTACAGGGCTATCATCTTCCTCCAGTATACTGTTTTGATGCAGAGAATGTTGGATACTTATACTGTATACAACTTTATATAAAGAGCTGGATGATATTTGCTTACTTTTTGTGACTACATGAAGTTCCAAACGTAGATTTGGGAGGAGCCTAATCATTCAATAATGTCAATCATCATTAAGAGGGTACACAAGCAGCAGTCACTGCACCGTCCCAGCAACCCCTTCATAGAGCATTCCTCCATCTTCACGTCTTCTTCTCTACTTCTCTCATTCTTCTTCCACACTGTGCCATTATAGGAGGAGTCCTAGCTCAGAGTTTTCCTTTCACCATTATTTCAAGACCAAATTGCCAGGCAGACTCTAAAATATAATATCCGACAGCTAAATTTGGCTATATATTTCTTTACTGGCAGTTTAGTTTTACTAAGTTTAGAGTTCTCTGGTTTCAGTTAAATCATTTTCATCTGAGAGCACATACAAAAATTATCTTCTTGAATCACTTTGAATTTGAGAAAATGCAGTACGTAATATGGCACTACATCTTCTAAGTAAGAGCCAATCATTGCATCACTGGACCAGTCATTAAAAATCCAATTGCCAAAGAAAAATACATGTTTTATGACTAGTTTGTAGAACTGCACATGCAAATGCATTGGCGGTTCAGAAAAACTGCTTTTGTTTAATGCTACTTGACTGTTAAAACCATTTATTGGTGTGTTGATTTTGTTGCTAATATGAAATATGTAATCTACCTCTCAGTTTGTTGAAGAGTTTTTGAGATTTCAGGATTTATTAAAGTTATTAAATGGCAGAGATAGCTGTCCTGAGGCATTGCCAACGCAATCTAACGGCAATTCGTAACATTTGATTTTGTGGCTAATTTATATGATCTCATTCGTACATTTTAGTACAATTTGCTCATCCTCCAATGAAGGTTGGGTTTAGGGGTGGGGTTTGGGGGCATGCCTCCCTTTAAAAATGATGTTTTTATATAAACAAACTAGTATAAATTAGTCAGTATTCTGACGATATGTAAAATAGCTACATTTCTTCATGATTACATTGTTTCAAAGTACATTAAAGAGATTGTTCACCTTCACAATTCTGTCATCATTACCTCATCCTCAACTTGTTCCAAACCTGTGTGTTTCTTTATTATGCTGAACATACTGTAAAACAAGATATTATGAAAAATGTTGGGGGGAAAAACAGCCATTGACTTCCACTGAATTCTTGTTCCTGCTGTGGATGTCAATGGCTGCTTTTTTCCCCAACATTCTTCAGAATATCTTGTGTTCTAGAGAAGAAAGAAATTCATAAAAGTTTAGAACCACTTGGGTGTGAGTAAATATTAGAACATTTTTATTTTTGGGTGAACTATCCCTTTGGAGAACAGACTTTCTTTGAAAAGGTTTAAGTATTTTAAGGCACCCAAAGTAAACATGCTAACTGGTATCTTTATAAAAAAAAGGTATACAACAATGAAATGAATTGAAATATAATTTGCGGCATGATAACTAAATATTTTAACAAATGTATTGATGTAGATTTAGCAAGAACAATATTGAAATTACAGCCAGTAAAGTAAATGTGGATTCAAAAACTATTTGTGAGACACCCACACACATACTTTTGTTTTTGTGAATTGTTTACATTGCTTTTATACTGATCAAACTATATTTTCTATCAAAATACCCCAACTCTATCCCTAAACCCAACCCTTAAAGGAAATTGTGTGCATGTTCACTTCCTAAAAAACTCATTATGTATGATTTATAACCCTTTAAAAAATGGGGACAATATGCAATGTTCTCATAAGTCACCTTCTCCTTGTAATACTTATGTCAAACCCAAGTCATTATACAAATTTGTGTCCCTATATGTCACTAAAACATGCACACACACACAAACACACAACCCATGCACATGCTCTGTTGTACATATCTCACACACTTGCATTGAAAGACAAAAGGCAGGGTGTGAGAATTACTCGCATACAGAAGTCCACCAGCACACATGACCAGTCGAAACCGCAAGAGCAGCTGGAAGCTCGACTGTTCTGCCTCTGCTTTCTCTGATCTGATCTGGCACTTTTGTCATTAAAAATCTCACAGTTGGAATCAGAATTCATAAGCAGAATAATACCAGCAGAAAGCCTAGCATTCAAAAATGAAATCTGTTTACACAAACAGCCTAAGATCGAGTCATCCTCAAAGTGAATGTATAATGAGACATTGAATGTCAGGGCAAATCATCATCTCTCTGATGCCTGTGTTTTCTGTGTATGCATTACATTCAATGATATTCAGTTCTTTTTTTTGTTACCCTTTAACTTGTGTGCCCGTGTTACAATATAATTGTACATTCACAGACTGAGTAAAATGTATTTAACACAATCATGCACTTTTGGGTTTGATTTATGGTAATTGCATGTAATTATGCACAATTTAGTGTTATTACTAAAGTAAGTACATAAAAAGGATTCAAACAAAGTGCCACTTATTTTTTTCTCTCCCCGCTGTCCTCTCAATACTAAGTGGCTGCACTAAATCTCCACCTGAAATAGCCAGCATTGTTTGTGTTTGTTGGAGGGTTTTCCTCTCTTCTGAAGGTTAATATTCAGAGAGTCAGAGCTCTTTGAGGATGGAGTGACATTTGTGTGCTGAGAGGGAGGCTGAGCTTTGAACCAGCACAATACCGGCACCGACTCTCATGTCAGGAGATAAAAACAGCCCGGACCATTTCGACATGTTGACAAACATCTCACCAAAGCCTGCACTCAACCTTAAATTCATGCCTAATATACACCAATGAATTGTGAACAAAATGTGCAGTTGCGCCACTTTGCAGCTCCGCTGGAATTAATGGAGAGCAAAAGACACCACTTTCCCCCTTCTCCTCCTTCAAACCGCAGCCGATTCTATCATGACAATTTTTTCTTTTTTCACAGTTCACATCAAACGGGTGGAACTGAATATCCATAACAGACGGGCAGCTGATCTCAAATGAACCGCTGATTCCCGTATCTCACGGCATGATGGATACATGTCTTTGACACATCCGTGTACACTACTGAAACCAGACACTCAATCCACAAGTCCAAGAATAAAGCAAAAAGAGCTGTGAAAGCTTATTCATCGATTAAATTTTGATCAATTCTGTTGCTAAACAGACACACCAAGAGGTCGCAAATTACAGGGGGGGGGGTTGACCCCCTAATTAATGCTTAATTTATCCCCCTGAAAGACATGAAACAAATGTATGGGGGGTCAGCCCTTTAAATAGTGAGAAATAGTTTGCTTAAATAATAATATCAATTATTAATAGATCATATAAATATATATTTGAGCACCCCTGTAACGATTCATACCATTATTTAATGAATGTTTGATTGCGCCAAGCAGACTATGTGTGAAAATATTCATTCAGCAGTCTGAAACAGTGCACAAATAGCCAGTGTAAGTGTTTATAGGACACTTTTCTAGTAAAATAAGTGTTTGTATCTACATAGAGCCTAAAATTTTAAGTGAAATAGATGCATAGTTTGTCTTTTAATAGACACCTGCTCGCACATGAAGGTTAAACAGTAAAACAATTGTGCAATCTTTCATGGTAATTTATTTTTTGATGCAGGAATGCAAATTGTCACTGTTTGTTTTATATCAAAAATCTTTGAGCATCACACGTCTGCTGAAATAGCCAATCAGAGGTCAGAATACACTCAGTATCCCCCAAAACACTCAAATCTTAAATAAGTTTGAATAATAAATTAGATTTAATCAAATGAAATATATGAATTTGGTTAACTAAAGCATATATTACACAAACGAAAATTGCCGAAAAAGTTGAACCCCGTTCATCAATGTATAATTTGCACCCTGCTCACCAACAGTCACACAAAGATTTAGTAGCACAAATGCACGATGCATACTGAACACAGCTCCAAAATTATTACATGCACAATTACTGAAGTGTGAGTGTCATGTATGTTTGTGATGGGATCTGATGGTGAAGTTCTCCCACAGTTGTGTCTGTGCGGTTGGCAGTGTGCAGATGCAGAGAGGGTGATCAGAGCTCAGCCTGCAGCAGTGAGATACGAGGGGTCTGATCTCAGCTGGCTCGCAGCTCCATGCCTGATCACAGCTCGATGCCAACGCCACACAGATGTATTCCTCTGCTTCATTCTGTCTTCCTCAGCTCAGTGTCCTAACTGAGTCGATACGGGACCTGCTTGACAAAGCTTTGAAAAACAATACCAGTCTATGGTTACCAAGTGGGCAGTAATCTGTGTCTACAGAATGACCCCAGAGAGGTCATTGTGGGAACATTGATATGTCACTGATGTGTAAGGATGTTATTAATAGTCCTCATTTCTAACTGAACGCCATTAAGCTGAGGGAGAGCTCCATTGCTTATATAATCATAATAATTCATCTACCCTCCCCTCTACTCATTTCTCTCTCCGGACACATTCTGCACATTAACTCCTTATTGATGGCTCTCTCATGCTCTTTCTCAAACACTCACACTGTTGTATTTCTTTGCGTTCGACTCGAAAATCATTATTAATATATTTTAAACTGACATAACTGCATCAATGATACCATCACAAGCCTTTAAATCCATTATTATGTATTGAGTATAAGTCATAGAAGGCCATTATGTAAAATTTAACCTCGGCTGGTTATTTGAGTTAGCTTGAACCAGTCTGGCCATTCTCAGCTGACCTCTGGCATCAACAAGACATTTGCTGATGTGGCGCCCACATAGAACTGCCTCTCAATGGATATTTTCTCTTTTTCAGACAATTCTTTATTAACCCTAAAGATGGCTGTGCATGAAAATCCCAGCAGATACCTCTGGCACCAACAACCATTCCAAAATCTCTTAAATCCCCTTTCTTCCCCATTCCCATCTCTTTACTATGTCTATGTCTAAATGCTTTCATTAACACTGTGCTGGTATTTGCATTAATGAGCAAGTGTAAAGTGGCCTTTGGGTATATTACGATCTTGTTTAGGATGCATTATTATTAAATGAACACTTCACTTTTTTTGGAAATAGGCTCATTTTACAACTCCTCTAGAGTTAAACAGTTGAGTTTCACCATATTTGAATCCATTCAGCCAATCTCTGGTTCTGGTGGGGGCACTTTTAGCTTAGCTTAGCATAAATCATTGAAATGGATTAGACCATTAGCATCTTGCTCAAATTTAAAAAGACGTTTTGATAGTAGTCCCCAGCTAGGTAGCTAGGTAACAAGGCTATAATATCATTGATCCTGCTGCAGCCATGGTACAGCAGAAAACTTTTTTGATTATAGTGCCAGAATGGTAGTATGTGTCCAAGCAATGCGGCCTAGAAAACAGCAACTTGTCATCACTCTTAGGACATGATGTAACTACAGAAGAGTCAAGCTTTAAATAGGAAAATTATCAAAACTCTTTTTTTAATTTTTTTTTTATTCTGAGTGAGATGCTAATGGTCTAATCCGCTTTAATGATCTATGCTAAGCTAAAAGTGCTCTAGGGAGTTGTAAAATGGGCCTATTTACAAACAAAAAAGTGGAGTGTTCCTTTAAGAGCAAGAAAACATGAAGGCAACACAACAAACAGAATCACCAGACATTCAGTGACACGTTAGCAATGTCGGTGTCAGTACCTTCAAAAATCCTGTTATTGTTCATTGGAGACTCTTTCTGCACTGATGCTAGAGCATTGTGACTCTTTGTACAGTGAGGCGGCGACACATTGTCAAAAATACAGCGAAAGATGTTTCCAGAGTCTCCCAAGCAAGTCACAAACCGAGACTTTTATATAAGCTGTCATTCTCTCAGATGTGCGTCTCCTGTGCTAAAGCTCTGGGATGCAGAAAGCAGCAGCTGTTTCTCAAACACTTCTCTGCTTCACACACATTGGCAGAGTCGTACATGTTCATAAAGGCTAAACTCTTGTACTTTTAAATTTAATTGAATGACAAAGAACAGGAAGGGAGTCAAGTCAGCTGCAGAGGATTTGACTATGGATGTAGTCACACACGCTTGTCTGCACAAACAAATGCATGCACACCAACAAACACATGGATGCTGCTCATTTAGAGACTCTATTGGGACTCAAAGCAGAAAGCCTCCAGTTACCAGCTGGCAGCTCCAAACATAAAGCCATCTGCTACCAAATATACTTTTCCCCACCAGTAAAAAAATCTCATATGAGTATCAGTTAATTAACTTAAACATCTATAACAATGTGTCAACATACGATTAACAAGCTGAAAGGTTCCATATAGGCATCAAAAAGTTTTTAATTGGTGTTTTAGTCATTTGTTGGCCTTTCTTTCCAGGACGTTTTTCTAATTTACATTGGGCCCCACAACGCAAGTTAAAGTTAGAGTTAGAGTTAACAAGGCAACCAGGACACACAGACAAACACACAGACGGCACGCAAGCCTCTGCAGATTCGGACAGACATCACAGTGGGAGTGTGTGTGGGAAGCTTTGTGGTCTGTTCATCAGACTCCTCCTTTGATTCTGCTTTGTGCTTGTTATAAGATCCCCCATACTGGCCACTGGCAAGCTAATGACTCTCTCGTTCTCTCCCACACACACACACGCACACACACACACACACGCACGCACGCACGCACACACACGCACACATACACACACAGTTCTAATCTGAGCTTATTCTCTGAATATTGGATCAGAATCAGGCACTACACCCTGCTGTGCTGCAGTTTAGTAACATTGACTAAGCAGATCAACACATAAACGAGCAAAACATCAGATTAGCTTTGTGACAAGTGATGTGGCGTAGTCATAACATTAAAAACACATTTTATTTAGAGTTTTTTTTACAGCTAGGGAAATATTCCAGATGCTTCTGATTGGCATGCAGTCTAAGAGACGGTGATAGAGGTGCTGGCTCCCTGTTAACTGCGCCATTGTGATCGGCATGAAAAAAGCAATTATTTAAAAAGACCAGATGACAGCTCAGACAGTTATCAGCATTATTCTTTCTAGTAGGTGAAAACACATTTGTCTATGTCTATGTCTGGGAACTTCCTATGGCATTAGGTGCTATTCATTACTGATAAGTGCAAAGATCAGCTTGGCTTTTCCCCTAAGGGGCTTAAAGATACACTAAACCTCAATGGTACTCCAGTTCCCATGAGAAATTAATGCTCACGAATGAAAAGCCTGGAGCCCAAATGCCAATAACAGTCACATATATAACAATAACACTCAACCGCCGCAATGCAAGCACTTGTATGACACAGACACAGCCCATCCCAAAATCTACAAAAACCAATCAGAGAAAACCAAAGATTTAAGTTAAATTACAGTTGAATCAAAGTAATTTCAACTTTCAATAAGCTAAAAGATGATTAGCTTGTTGTAATAAGTTAAATTCTAAAAAACATTGTCATGACTGTCATTGACATGTCTTATATAATTATTAACAGTGTAGTTTGTTATTTTCATGGATATTACCAGCAGTTGTTTAAAATAAAAATGGTACTTTTAAAGTACATATTAATGTACTTACTTTGCATATTCAAGATCCCTTGTCCCTACGCTATACTTAAACATAACTCCACTCACTCACTCACTCACTCACTCACACTCACTCACTCACTATCAGTAAGCAGTGATACTGAGTTTCTTAACGGAATAAGTTATTAGTTATTAGTATGTGTTCTCTAATCTAAAGTGTTAACAATGAATAATTGAAGACTCATTATTGTCAGTCCTAATGTACACATTTTGATAATCTGAGGTCTGATAACAGTCTGAGGTCAATAATCTGAGGCCAGTTAGGTGCTTTTTGACAATAGAGAGTGCCATTTGGGATCAGAATCTATTTTAATGTCCCATGAGAGACTGTATATCACGTTATAATGCTCCACTCAAGTCTTCTGCACTGTAATGGTACACTGTGCCCACAACCAAAATGTGCTACATCTGATGAAATATTTAGTCTAAAGGTGTCACAGGTGATGCAATTGTTGGTGGCCGGTGGCAGAATGCTCAGGGCTTTGTTTAGAGCTAAAAGCCAGTCCTGCTGCTTCAGCTGTTATAGCTGTTCTCTCTCCCCGTTGAGAAGCCACTGAGATCTGGCTGTGTCTCCAGGCATTTCATTCTTTTCTCAGAGTGTTTGTGTGTGTGAGTGTGTGTAACAGGGTGAAACAGCAGCATAGCGACACACTTTCCTCTGTGAAACTGGGTTAACACCCAGCCAAAGAGACAAAGAGAGCGATAGAGAAACACAGAGACAGAGAGAGAGAGAGAGAGAGAGAAAGAAAGAGAAAGAAAGAGAGACATCAGACTTTGACTCTGGGGGATTCTTCTATTACCTTACCAGTTCACACAGTGAGAATCATGGTCACAGAATCAAAGAGGCGCCGTCATGCACAGCAGTGAGACGTGATTGGGTCTGTCGGAGATAACAGAACTGAGAGATTTGTATTATCTAAAAATGCTCTCTGAGAGAACTGTGACCAACACTCAGTCTTTTTGTTTCTTTCTCCCATGTTCAGCGCCCTCAAAATGCCTGTATGCGTTTTCTGCTTTAAAGCCAGTTTGGAGAGAGGAGTCTGTGCAAGCTTCTGAGGGGGGAATGTGTGCCTGCTCTGTGGTGATATGCACTCTGCTTATTATGAGCGGAAAAGGCAACATATTGAGAACTGGATTCAATGCACAGAGTATTTAAATAAAATACACATGTGCATTCTGTACTGCATATGGGATTTCTTGACAGCTCTTTGAGAGAGAGGCATGACTGATACTTATCAGCAAGAGCAGGGTTTACTTTTCCCCCTTTCTTATCTATTTCATCTGTCTAAACACTTACATTCCACTGAACAGGTGGAACAGATATAAAGTCGTTGCATGGTCAAATATGCAGTAGATTATGTGAGCAGGAGATAAGAGCTGGAGAGAGGAGATCTTTTTTTAAAGATTTTTTTCATAAATTGTGCATAAAAATTAACAAAAGAAAAAGCTAAATATATGGTGTGGTGGGGTGTCACTTTGGGCTTTTGCTACTTTGTAATTCACAAGCAACAGAAAGAGCTTGAGAATCAGGTCCTGATAGATCATTTAACAGAGTGGCAGAGACAGATAAGCCAGTGGTGAATTGGCCAGAAATGGCTTTTAGCCTAAAACCTACACTAATCTATATGTAAACATCAACGGTAATCTCCCCTAAACATCAATCAGCCCTAGTCAAATCCACTCCTGTGCCAATACCACAGGACATTCTAGCAGAAATCGACAAGGAATCACTTATCAGTCACACTTGCACTGCACACTGACACAAACCTATATACAAGTTAGTTTTTTTCTGCAAAAACTTTCCCTTCTGTACATAAACAAAACCTAAATGGAAGAAACATTCACATAGGATGTAATACAATTTTGGTTTCAAGCTAATCATATGAACAAATAAATGAATAATGTATTTAAAATGAATAAACATTATGGCAAGAATGTAATCACAGACCTGTTTCTGTTCCTCCTCATAAGTAAAAAAAAAACACATTTAACAGTAATAATTTAATTTATTTATTTTTTATATTCACTTTCAGCGCACACTGACTGGGGTAAACCGGTTTAGCCCCTTCTGCAGGTGTGCCAAAGTACCATTACCATGCTCATCTTGTATGTTTAAAGCTCAATCTGACAAGGTGAAAATGGTTCTGCTTAATGATTTTCGCAAAAACATAATACCAAAAACACATTAATATTGGAAAACATATACAGGGCAATTTGGCTACAGTCACAAATGTAAGTCACTTTGGATATAGTCTCAGAATTAATACCCACACACTGGACACATCCGTCGTAATTCCCTGTAGTGATAAGGAACACTTTCTAACTTTTGTGTGTCACATTAAGCTCGACGCCTTCACTCGCAACTTACCGTTGAAGTTCCAGGGCGCGAGTCCCTCTGCTCCAGTGCTGTTAGTTACATTCATGTTGCATGGTTTTAAAAATGCTCAGCCAGCCAGAAGAAAAAAAAAAGAATCCAGCCTTCCTCTTTCACTCCGTCAAGTTTTTCCTCAAGATTATTAGAAGGGCTGTCCTCATGTTGCGCCAGAGCACTTTGTTTTTCACATCATGCGCTCTTGTCGCGCGCGGCTCTGGCCAGCGGTGAGAAGCTGATTGAGACTCTGACCATCGCGACTGCTGCTCAACTAAGCGCACCTCGAGCGACTGCTTTTGTCTAGAACAAGTCGGTTAACAATCCGCCAGATGTGGCTCCCATCTGCGCGAGCGGCTCTGATCTCTTTCCAGGAGTTTAGCGCGCGGCTGAGACAGCGGACTTTCAATGATGTCATCCACCTCTAGCCAATCACCTGAGAGTCCGCAGGTTCGACTGAATCAACCTATAGCCGGTACTGTCCTGTGAGATGCTCCTGCGCTCGGCGCTGTTTCTGCTGCCGATGTCTAAAACATCCTTCAAGACAAATGCATTTATTCTAACAGATCTCATTACAGAATGTGGCTTATCATAGGGCAGCTACTGGGTAAAACCACGTTGAATTATTGCGTTTAATGAAGTATTTAAACACAGTGGTTCAATATAAAAGGTAAATGGGTCCATATTATGCTACAAAAACAGACTTACAATTCAGCAATAAATGGCAGATAATCTGAAATAGACGATTTATGTTGCAAAGTACAAACTGTAGTCCGTTAATGCACAGAGATTACATTATGAAAACTAGTTTGTAACGTAATCTATGCTACTCTTTTTTTCAACAAAAATAGATTAAACATTTCAGTACGCCAGTTTTTCCCTAAACTGGGGTCAATCTAACAAATGCACTTTGTGAATTGATATCAAGCTCACTCACTCACTCACTCACTCACTCACTCACTCACTCACTCACTCACTCACTCACTCACTCGGCTTATTCCATGCTTTCTCAGGGATCGCCACAGTGAAATGAACCACCAGTTACTCTGGCACATGTTTTACAAAGCGGATGCCCTTCCAGCCGCAACCCAGCAATAAGAGTACAACCCTCAGTGCTGGGAAACACCCTCACACTCTCCCATTCACACACTATGGCCAATTTAGTTTCTCCAATTTATCTTATGCATGTCTTTGGACTGTTGGGGAAACCCACACAAACACGGGGAGAACGTGCAAACTCCACACAGAAAGACCTCCTGGTCCAGCTGGGACTCGAACCAGTGACCTTCTTGCTGTGAGGCAACCTTGCTAATTAATTAAATCATATTAATAAAATAATAAAAAAAATCTAAATTGAGACCACTTTTTTAGACCAGATTTTTTATATGTTTACCTGCATGTCAGTGTGTATATGTAATTATGTTGTTAAATTGTTTGAATACTAAGTTCCTCAGAGTGACTTCAGTTGGTTAAATCTTTAATGCCAAATGGGTTTGGCTGATAAAAACGTTTGGAATCCATGTATTAACCTGAACGAACAAGCATGTGACAGTCATTGTTTACACCTGGTTACACTATGAAGTTATAGTTGGAGTATCTTAAAACCCGTTTATACAATTAAAAGTTCTGTTTTTCAAATGATTGAAAAGGTGTTCAAAACATGCATTTGAGATACGTTTAGCCCCCCCCCCCAAAAAATCTGATCGTACCAAGTATTTAAAACCAAGATTAAACCAAGTAGCACACATAAGTGTGGAAACATTTTACTTTAAAAATAATTATAGACTACTTTAAATAACATAAGTGTTAAACCTATAGATTACATTATTTTGTTACATTATTATTTGATTACATTATTATTTTCTGTGCACGTACACATAGAAATACGTAAAGGTTCTATGTAGCCACTGATCTAATGCCAATTTATCCCTACACACTAGTAATTAAGTTTTAGATTTGGGAAGGGAAACCGACCCATACACCCGTTATCCCAGGGCAGCAGTTTGAGTCGCACCGCATATGTGATCATATACAGAAATTATGCACGCGGTCAGAAGAAGGCTAAGCTTCCCCCAGCCGTGCACACGCTCCTCCTATGTGACTTGTGTCTTTACATGCGTGATATTGCTTATGAAGAGTCAGTCTCTCAACATATGCGAGGTTCTTGAGCGCAGCACACAGGTTCAGCACCACCGCTCGTGGACAGCGCTCAACAGCACGAGCATTCAAGTGTCTCCCCAAAAATATCACTTTATCTGCTGGAAATCCAAACACGCTTTGTGCTTTTTATAGAGTCGCGTTTTCCCAGAACAACAGCAAAGTTGCTAAAGACAAACAAACCACGTATTATTAAAGCGAGTTTGTGTGGATGAGAAGGGATGGGGTGTTTTCTTTACTTCCTAAAACATCCCCTCAAGAGATTTCTAAGACAGCTGAATGGTTGCTGTCTGTCGCTAGTGCGTGAATTGGCACCACAGCAATGAATGACAAGCGCACGCGCTCAGATCCACTGGAGGCTGTGTGCTCTGTGACAGTAGCCTAACTTAGTGTGTGTTATGTCGAAAAGCAGAAAACAATCACGTAAAGGGTGAATGGGGCATATTTGAGAGCTCGTATAGAAAGTTTATGAATGACAATTCGCCCCACCTTCATCAGCTCCTTTCGGCATGGGTTTGCGCACAGACTCCGAGATTAATCTGGCAGCTGTCTCAAAGCAGGCAAAAATGAGATTGATGCCAGCCAAAACACAGAGATCGCGAGCAGAAAATCATTTCAATAGCAGCACGAAGCAGAGACCTGACAGCCACTGACAACCCGGAACGAAATCATCCAAATCAGATGCAGGCGGAACGTTCTTTCAGTTCCGTTGCCGATGAGCAGCGCTGTTAATTAAAGTATACAAGCGTAAAATGTGAAATAAAGAAAGCGCGAGCTGTAACTAACTTTACAAATATGCAGGCAATCAGTTCGACTTGTCTTATCCCCTTTGCTTTTCCCAAATTACATTTTGTTAAATTTGCATGTGCCGGTTATGCAACAAGACATCCCAAATGTCACAAATAGTTTAGGAGAGACAGCTCTTTATGTTATTATGATTAGTCTCATGACTGATTGACTAATTGGTTTGTTTGTTACCATTTAAGGATGCCAGGTAAATGTCACAATCCACAGTTTTACAATCTTCACGCAGATCAACAAAAACTTTAAAACACATAAAAAAATCTAACAAATCTAACATTTTACTATAGAGCAGTAATTTCAGATTTCTAATGTGGGACAGGTTAACAGAGGATTTTAATTTCTGAAATTCAATAAGAAATGATCTGGCAACAGTAACTCAAATAAACAACTTGTTACAACCAAAGTCTGCAGAAGACTATCACTGAACACACAACACAGAAAACCTTGAAACAGATGAGCTACAGCAGCAGCAGCAGAAGCGCTCACCACTGCCACCTCCTGTCAGCTAAGAACAGTAAACTGAGTCTACAATTCACATGAGGTCTGCAAATTGGACAATAGAAGATTGGAAAAAGGTTGCCTGGTCTGATGGGTCTTGATTAGTTCTGTGAAATTTTAATGATAGGATCAGAATATGGCATAAGATAATGCATTCACCCTGCCTTTTAACAAGCTGCAGTTGTTGTAATGGTTAGGGGTCTATTTTCTTGGTATAATTTGGGCCCCTTGGTAAGAAGTGAACATTATTTAAACACCAAATCTGACCTCAGTATTGTTGCTGAGCATGTCCTTCCCTTTATGAGCACGGTCAACCCATCTTGTGATGGCTACTTCCTGCAGAATAATGTGCCTTGTCACAAAGCTCAAATCCTCTCAAACTCTTTAATAAACCTTTTGTAATCCATGGACTTTTTATTTGCTTTTGTTTATAATTGAAATGTACTATTGGGCAATGCTTATCGTATAATGAAATAAATATATTTAAAAATGTATTATATGCTTTATCGCTATCAACCTCTTCATATACTGTTCTCCAATTTTGTTTCAATAATTCACTCTTAAATGCATTTATATTAGTAGGTGGCCGTAACCTTTTGTATGTAGAATAACAAGTATCCTCATACCTTCTATACTGACATTGATAAACAATAAAAACTGGTAAATGATCAGTTATATCATTATAAAGTAATCCACTCTCTAAACCACACTCCATGTTGTTTGTAAAAATATTATCTATCACTGTAGCAATGTGAGATGTGATTCTACTAGGTTTGGTAATAGTAGGATATAATCCTATACATTGTATTAACAAAATCTTCTGTTATTTTCTGCCTTTTTGGATTTAGCAAATCAATATTGTAATCTCTTTTGGAGTGATGTCAGTTTGACGGCTTC
>CAIGQV010000818.1:8796430-8847434 GCA_903798115.1 Danio jaintianensis | reverse complement strand
ACACACACACACACACACACACACACACACACACACACACACACACAAGATAATAAATTATGATGACTAAACAGTTTTTTCCCCTTAAAAGTCTGATTATCATAATTATTTTGTGTTCAACAGAAAAAGAAACTCGTACATGTCTGGAACAACTTGAGGCTGAGTAAATGGTGAGAACATCCCTTTAATGAAGGGCTCTTGCCTACAGTAAGGCTGTCTGTAATGTGGTTAAGGCTGCATGTTGGATGCTGGATGTTACAGGTTAATTAGATCAAACATGATTGTTACCTGGTTGTCATTAGTTTGGGAGATATAGTTGTGCTGTCTGTGACAAGGGATGCAATATATAGTGCTTGTTTACAACTTACACTCTTAAAAAATCAAAGTCATTTATGGATTGTGATGGTTCCTCGGAGAACCTTCAACATCCATGGAAACTTTTCATTTCAAAAAAGGTTTTTCGTAGTGTAAAAAGATTCTTTAGATTATTAAAATCTATGAATTGATGTGCTTCTTTGAAACACTTTCTACTAAAAGGTTCTTCTATGGCAACATTTGAACATGTGAATATTGGTTCTTCCTGACTAACATAGTTCAGGAATTAATCTCAAATAAATCACCTATTAGTTCATTCACACACTAATCCACATAAGCACATATATAGTGTAGCCTATCCGTGTCCGGTATACTGGACGATTATGACAGCTTATTATTACTCCTCCACAACACCACCAGTAGAGATCTGGTTTTCCTTTAAAGCGGTTTCTTTTCATTGTATAGACTAAGCTGAACTAAATATTATATTCTTATTCTACAGCAGTAGCATAGCAGATCTCATCCACCAAAAATAAAGCTTATGTATATTTCATACCCATGCCAATAAACGCTGGTTGAAATTACTGAATCATTGCGAGACTTGCCAAATATATATTAAGTGTCTGGGACTCTATCTGTATGCCGGGTTGCAATATAAGGGAACTTAAACCTCTAATTAGTTTCACTGTGGATCTAAAAGCAGTTCATTTAAATGAGAATGAGCTATCCTGTCTGCTTTTGGGATACTAAACACTAACACTGCATTTATGCATACAAACACTTGTGTTCTCCTATGAATACTGTAGAGAAAAATCAGCATCACCTACAGTACATCTCCTGCTCCTCTCCACTTTTTATATTTCCACACATTTAAGTTATTATGCAACACTCTCAGTGGCTCTAAGTGCAGTGTGTTCTCTCTGTTTAAGAGGTGTGTGTTTGCATTAGGATCATTACTCACCAGCAAAAGACAGAGAGCTACCAGAGCCAGTGATTATATGTGAGTTGCGAGAGAGAGATAAATAATTAAACTAATCAAAAACAAAGCAGTTGTATCGAAATGGAAAGTTAAGCTAACGTAATGCAATGATGAATATCCTTTTTTCCGAAGGACAAGAACACAGTTAAGTGTCTAATCAAGGACACGCAAAACATCATTTCAGCTGAGCTTTTTATAGCAATCACCTCCTGGCAGGAAAAAACAAGCTAAATTGTTTTTAAAAGCCATATAGCTGAAATTGTGACCCCTTTCATGCTCTTCAGTTGAGCATAAAACATTCCGGTGTACTGTAGGAGAAGATACAATTATGCAAATACACACTCTTAAAAAAAGGTGCTCTGGATGACAAATGGTCCTGGCTGGATTCATTACCACTCAGAGAACTCATGGTTCTTCACTGATGTGAGGGGTTCTTGGCATCACAAGCACAGTTCTTAATGACTTCAATGGATTCTTGGCTACAACAAAAATTGAACTGTTCCTCTAAACTACAATACAACATGTCAATATTCCCTGCTTATGTTTAAAAACAAGACAGAAAATAATAATAAAAATTTTTTTTGGTTACATTTTATTTTACAGTGTCATTGTTAGAGTAAAAATACAATTAAATACTAATTGACAACATGTATTTAGAGGTAGGATTTTAATCTAATGTGTGTATTTTTTATTTTCACACTTTGGATAATTTATTCATTTGACTTTTAATCTTTTTTGTATCATTGTAGTTGCTATTATCACAATTACAATTATTATAATCAATATTATTACAGTATTGTCAGTGAATGTGTTCATTTTTATAAAATGCTTGATTATTTAATTGATTAATAATTACATTTTTAGGGGTGAACTACGTATCACTAAGTACTAAGAAGGAATAACTGAATCAAGATGGATAAACAGTGTTGCAAGAGTCTTGAATAAGCCTGAAGTGGGTAATTCTGTGATGCTAAATAAACAGTCCTTAAGAATTCAGTTTAGTTAAAAAGCTATTATTATGCAAAATAAGCGACGGTGGAGTCACACGAGAGCCATGAAATTAGCAGAGCTGTTTAGCAAATGTACTGCTGGGGAAATGGTCAATTAAGAGATCATTATCAAAGTGTACGACCTCAGAATACCTCAACTGACCAATCAGAGTAAAATATTCCAGAGAGCAGAGTACATGTAAATTTTACAGGCTGATCTGCAATGATTATTGATCGTTTATTAGACAAGATGTTTTTTTTTTTTTTTTTTTGATTGCTGCAATTCTGAGGTTGGCTACTTTAGCGATTTGACAAATTTAGTCACTATAATTGTGCAAACAAGCAAGTTTAGCTTCCCTTGTCCTTTCTGAAAAATTATATTTATGCAACTCACACAACCTGATCGCTGCTTCATTGAAACCGCATCTCTATAAAAATATGGATGCTTGATTCTGTTTATATTCAATATTACTCATATTTCTGCAACTCAATGCTACACTTATTTTTACTATCCAAGTACTTGTATGCAAATAATGACACTTTGTACTTTATTTCTGTTCATATATATATGGATGATCTACCTTGTATGCTATAAGGCGGTAAATCGTCAAAATATTTTATGATTACAGATTTAGTCTTAATAAATGTCACTGAAATATTATCCAATCAAAACAATGCAGTATTTGGAAACATTATTATTGGTAGTCATTAAAAATATATTATAAGTAAATCAAAAAAATGAAAAACATCCACTCTATATGATAGGACAGATACTCTTCAAAAGGTTAATGATTAATTATAAATGTCTATTTTATTATTACAGATTTAGTCTACTTAAGAAATCAGTTGAAAGAAAGTATTGATTTTATTTTATCAAAGCTATACAGCTAAAATATGAATATTAATGTAAAACAATTATTTAATTGGGTTACATTTTAAGGTATAATATTAAGTAATATTAATTAATTACATGTACTTACTATATGATTAGGGTTACAATGCGAGTTAGGTTTAGGGTTAGTTGCATGTAATTAAGCATAATAAATTAATTGTAATCACTTTAGTAAGTACATGGAATGTTAAAAAAGAACATTTTAAAATAAAGTGTTAGCTTTATTTGTAAAATTGTTCATGTATATAATATGAATGATCTCTGGAAGTTCATTAAAAATGAAAATACTTCACTGTGTATTATATGGCAGGTAATCATCATAATAGGGTTTATTTTGATTATGAGTGCAGATTATATTCAATGTTAAGGTCATGTGTCCTATTAAGTAATAAGGCAAATGCCAAAATTGTTCAATAGTCCATAAAGTATTAGTAAACACTGTATGGATACATCCTGTACAGTCTCAGTGTCCTTATTAGCAGGGGATGAATAGCTAATTATAACTGACAGCACAGGAAAATAATCACTAGTCTTCAGAAACACACACACAAGCATGCACACACTTCAGAGAGAAACAAACAGATAAATGTAACCCATGCCATATCTGTTAGACAAACTTGTAATAGCGATGTAATTACATATATAAATGGCAACATGCTGTGCCGAGGGGTTTAGGTAGTAAATGGGCCGGATCATTAGCAGCATGTTTTGCTGTAGTCATTCCCATTAACCTCAGCCCACTCTGTTTATCTGCCACATTATACAATTAAGGGGGCTTTGCATAACAGCATCTCTCAGAAAACACCCATCATTAAATCTACTCTCTCACAAAGCCTATAACTGTGTGTGTTCGCTCACAAAAATGCCACCACACACACACACACACACACGCACACACACACACACACAGTGTCCACTTATGCAGCGACGCAGCTCTTTCGCAGCCTCTGTTCGGAGCACTTTATGCAACAGTGTTTCTGAAGAGTGAAAGTGTAGTTGGTGTAGGTGATGATAATGTTCAGCAGGGCTTGTAATCATGTCAGTGTTTTATTACTATACAAATGACTGAGATCAGCTTTAAAAGGTAGGCTCCGATCACGCCAGGTCAGAAACTCTTGTCTCTCGCAGGTTAACGTGCAGTAAGTTATGATTTCCTCAATGCAAACGCAGACCTTTCACAGCATCAATACTGATATATGAGCCCTGAACAGAGATGCACAAGAAAAGCAGAGAGTCAGCAAAGTTGAGCATAACGCAGACTGGGCTAATGGCGAACAAATTTCCCGCTAGACAGGTGGAATTTCTCTAGGTCTTCAGGGAAAAGTCTATAATGGCTTTCTCAATATAAACAGCGATCGCTGCTGCGGCACCCAGGCCTTCAGGGACGTCCTGTCACAGTTCAGGCTGGAGGAATTGGGATTGGTGTCATTTCACATGACAGGAATGGATTTCTCAGGCCTGCATAAAAACTCCAGATATTTGTCAGGATGACACTGATTAGAGAAGTGAAGTGTTTCAGTCAAACAGGCCTACAATATCTGAAGGAAGCTATTTCAATAGCAATAGCTTTGCTCTATAAATGAAAGAGAGAGGCATGTCGTGGGCGGGTCTACTGAGTCAACATTACACAAACTTAGCAATCAACTACAAGCTGTGATTCATTCATTCATTGTCCTTTGGCTTAGTCCCTTTATTCATCAGGGGTCGCCACAGCAGAATGAACTGCCAACTTATCCAGCATATGTTTTACACAGCGGATGCCCTCCCAGCTGCAACCCAGTACAAGGAAACATCCATACACACTCATTCACACACACATACACTACGGTCAATTTAGTTTATTTAATTCACCTATACCACATGTCTTTGGACTGTGGGGGAAACTGGAGCACCCAGAGAAAACCCACGTGAACATGGGGAGAACATGCAAACTCCACACAGAAATGCCAACTGACCCAGCCGGGAATCAAACCAGCGACCTTCTTGCTGTGAGGTGACAGTGCTGACCACTGAGCCAACGTGTCGCCAAGCTGTGATATCATTGTAAAAAAAAAAAAAAACAGGGGAACAACTTTGTTTACTGTAACCCTTTGATATGTACAATAACACCAGTGTGATCAGTCTAGGCTAATGATCAGCTACTAAATTCATATATGCTTTCCAACAACGGCTGGCACTGAGCCAGAAAAAACATAAATAACTTAATGCATTCATTTTCATTTTTGTGAAAACTGCTATGCTGAAGTTTCCACCCTAGATTCACAGATGAATAGGAAAGAACAGAGTATTTTTTAAATATAACTATTTTTTAAAACTATAAAGGTCATAACTGTTACATTTGATCAATTTATCCTTGGAGTGGATGAGCTACAGGAGCAGAAGAGCTGACCTGTGTTTCAAACTAGCTTTCCAGATCATGAAAGAGCACTAAATTCAAATGGCCTCCACAGTCACCATCTTACGTTTACATGAGTCCAATAGAGCACATAGCATGTAATGGTGGAACAGGAGCCAAAAAAATCTGCAACAACTATGTGAGGCTATCATGTGAATATGGGCCAAAATCTGTTAGAAATGTTCCCACCACCATTTTGAATTAATGCACCAGTGAATTAGGGCTGTTCTGGAGGCAAAAATAGGTCAAACTCACAAACACTACAAAGATGTACCTAATAAAGTGGCCATTAATCACTTTCAATCTATAAAAAATTTTTACATTTGGGGACTAGACGTGTAGTAACACTGTCCACCAGCAGGGGCTAACTGCCTCATGCAGTCCTGCAAAACCTTGACCTCTTGTTATGTATGCGTGCAGCAGAATGGTGTATTAACATGGCCCTCTCTCTCCTCCTTCCTTCCTCTCAGGAGTCTTTCTCTTTTAATGAGCCCTCTGCTGTCTTGAATCCATAACAGCAATTAGCCACCGCACAGTTTCAGTTGAAGCCTAAAGCACCGAATGTTCTCACATTGCTCACTGCATGTTGCGTGTACAGCCTCACATTAGCTTGGCTGTTGCTTTCACACATGCTTGCAAGATGAAGTGTTTGGGTGTGTGTGTGTGTGTGTGTGTGTGTGTGTGTGTGTGTGTGTGTGTGTGTGTGTGTGTGAATTTTACACCACGAAATTGATATTTGTAACAGTTAGGTCATCTGGTATCACCTATTTATGAGCACCAGAGAGAGGCTGTAATTACAGCACCTGTCCTAAGAATAGAGACTGTTATTTATTTATTTATATATTTTTTTAAATTCCCAGATCCCATTTAGAACAGGGAAAAAAAAACCCTCAGAGGACCATTCTTCCTGAAAAACTGCTTCCATGATTTATGTGGTTTTTGCATCAGTTAACAGAAATTTCTCTCCAAACCATTTCCACCTGGCAGATAAACAATTAACAATCTTGAAATAAATCATTGTACCTTCATATTCCTATAGCGCATCCCTGAAGAAGCTCTGCTGCAGGTTTAAGAATATTAGCATGAAGTGACAGATCATCATCATCACAGGACTTCGTATTCAAATGGTCTCTTAGAGTCAGTGTTAAGCTATCCATCACAGCACACTATCTCTGCCTAGCCTCACTTACAGTTCTGGAATGATCAAAGTATAATCTACTCACCCGAGAGGCAAAATCCCACAGCAGTCTGCACTGATCTGAGGTCAGCTTGGGAGCAACAATGCTAGCATGCCATGTAGCCAAGTGTCTGACTGAAAAGACGTATGTAATAAATGAAGTACAGTGAATATAATAATATCTGGACATTTCATGACACATGACAAAAAAATCAAGAGCACCCTACTTCACTTCTAGTAGCACTCCTACTTCACACTAAAATAAAATTAAATTACTACATGTGCATATTTATCCTCTTCATTGTCCAAACACAAACACCATGTTTTTTTTTTTTGTGTGTGTCATTTTATTCCACCTAAATCACATACAGGATTGTTACTCCAAGTATGTAGCTTTAACATATATATTTTTAAAAGAAAATGATTTAATAACATGGATTTCTAAAACAAACAGAAAAACAAAATGACAAAAAAGTTACATGTTAAGTACATAATCCATCATAAGAGCCACTGCTGTAATTTTTCTCTGTGTCGCAGGAAAAGAGAATTTAAGAGAGTTTGTTCTTACAGAAAGAGCACTAAGATGTTGATTTTTTTTTAGGCCAGTGAGCTGCGAGGTTACACTGTTTACCAAAGCAGCGGGTTCAGGAGACACTGCCAGACATTCATTTTCAAGATAAATTGGTTTGCCAAAAGAAGCAGAGAGAGTGTCTCCATATTAATGCAGAACATAATTCATTAGCCTGTGAATAAGAAAAACCTCGCATAAATTCATTCCAACATCCGCCATCCCTGTGCAGTACTGTGTATTCCAGAGCACTGGCCAGCATTCGACACAGAAAAACCCCATTCCTAAGGTCATGAATCAACAAAAGAAACACTTAAGCGGCTCAGACATTGTGTGGTTATTTAGTGGTTTGTGGATAAGCCCAAGTCAAAAAATGCGCTTTGAAATCTGAAATTCAAAAGGCATCCCAACAATCGTCAAGGTTCAACGGACAAGCTCTCTGAACACAACACACCTCAAAACTGTTTTCTGGGAGCGCAGAACCAGAAAAATGAAAGAGAAGGATGCAACACAAATGTTGTCAGGTGTCTGCTTAACTTTCAGCAGGCTTTGAAAATCTACAGTAGCTGACAGAACTAGGATAGCGTTTCTCTCTCATAGACACACGCACACACACGTCTGTCAGACTTCACCGTTTCCCCGTTGAGGGTCTGTGTGTGTGTGAGGTTTATCACACTGCGTCAAGAAGCACTTTACTGTAAACAGGGAAGGGAAGACCTTTTCAATGAGCAGCCTTTCTGGTTTGTATTTGGGGCGAAGCGAGATAATTGAGGGGTTTCCATGGTAACAGTGAGTGCAAAGATGGCTGACTCTACCACACAGAAGGATGGGGATGCAGATGGGCACAACATCTTAAAGGAACAGTTCAGCCAAACAGAAAAATTTACTCACCATTTGCTCACCCTCGGTTGGTTTCAAACCATTGTGAGATTCTTTTTTTATGTTGAACATGTTGAAATGTTGGAAATGGGAAGCCACTGACATTCATAGTAGGAAAAAAAAAAACAATGGATGTCAATGGCTACTGGTTTTAAACATCCTTCAAGATCTCTTCTTTTGTGTTCAGCAGAAGAAAGATATTTAAACAGGTTTGGAACAAGTGGAGGGTGAGTAAATGATGTTTTGGGTGATAGTCAGATAGGGATAGTCAACACAAACTGACCCTCAATTACTGACTCTTGAGACTTTCTGAAAAACCAAGCATAGATATGACCACTGATTACATTGTGACATACTTCAGTGACCATTGACCATCCACTGTAACGAAAAGGTTTGGAAAAACATGAGATTTAAGACCTAAAAATGACATTTTCATTTTGGGTGCACTATCCACTTAATTGAACAGAATTAACTGTAGAAAATCTAAAACTTTGAACAAAGACTAATAACAAAGAAAAAATAAAATAAAAACACAAAATAAATCAAGGTGGGCTTTTAACTTCATAAAACCTACTTAAACTACAATGTACCAATAACCATTTGACCTTTCTTTTTTTTTTTACCAGTGACCTTACACACCGTTCCGAACTAATCAACAGCAACATAACCAAACTGTTCAGAGTGTGACATGGTTTTGTAACTTCAGCTACAAGACATAATTTTACATTTGTGGTCAGGGCAGCGGACTCCAATGGCATCTCAAATGTTGGGATGTAGAAGAACAGAATGTCCTGTTGAAACAGATTTAACACAAACTGCAAAGTGATGATCATCTCTCTGCCAACACACACACACACACGTCATTCTGCATGTGCCTCTATATGCACACTTCATGATGGACAACAGGCAGTCAGACACGACCATTGGGAAATTCAGTAAAGTGGAATGTTCTTGGCCAGGAAACTCCTACTTTCTTTTTTCTGTCTTTCATTATTCACTAATCGGTGTCAAAGTAGATGTGAAATATGAACATTGATGGGAAAACCAGAGAGGAACACGAGGGGTGAATGCAAATATTGCCTTCTCTGTTATTGGTTGGTTTTGAGTCCTCTCAAAACCCCAGGCCTTTCACCGGCCGTACTCATCTCCAAGATAACTACTATCGCTGTTGCTGTAGTTACTGTTATTTACTGGTGAAAGAGACGGTGAGGATGAGAGTAAAGATGGAGGAAGAGACGCAAAGTCTTGAAAGTCCTCTCCCTCTAGGACGCTGTCTGTACCCATAGAGGAGGAAGGGCGGTTTGCATCTACAGCAGATGAGAAAAGAGGAGAAAACTCCTGTGAAAAGAAGGATGTGTGCAGTCTCTCCTGTTCGGCGAGGTCTATGTCTGTTGAGGTGCCCTGAGCTGTGTCGCCACGAAACCCTAATGTGTTGGTGAGGACGCGCGAGTACGAAGCTGCAGCTAAAGACTCTGGAGTGCCAGAAGAGGGACCCGGGATTGGACTCAAACGAGTACGATTTTGTGCGTCCGCTCCTGTCTGGGAGCCACGGTGGATGCGGTGGCTGACGATGATATTGTTGCCAAAGCTGCCCATGGATGCCATTGTGGTGCTCTGCTCACGCTGGACAACTGCAGTCATGCCTCCATCAGCCATTAACCTTCGGATACGAGAAACATATTCAGCCTGACCTGAGAGAGAAAGGGAGAGAAGAGAACTATTGAGTTCTTCAAGAAATACCAGAGCGCAGGGTAAACAGTCCGACTTACTTTCTGGGATCAATAAACTTTAGTAGGAAGGAACAAAGTAATAAGGCTGGCTGGCCTTTAGGAGAAAAAAGTGAAATTAAGAGCTTACAAAACACGAGGAGTTGCAGGGTGTGTTGACAGCAAAACATTTGGTGCTGGTGGGAGATTTATGTCTGGGCAGCGTTAGAGGAGATTTACACAAATCAAATGGCTTCTAAACAGCTGTTGCCACGCAGGTTTACAGCCTGGACACATACTGTATGGGCCTAATATATAACAGGAAGGTGCGGTGCAATTAAAACGCCACAATTGACTCTAAATTATTCATCAGCTGTTTGTGCTTACTCTATTCTTTGATCCTCGCGTAGTGTTGGGCGCTTTGGATCAAGTACAGTTATTGTGAGTGTTTCAGAAGTTTGCATCAGCATCAACAAGCCTTTCAAGCGTCTGGTTTATTTTGTAATGGTTGAAATTCTGCACTGATATTGTTACTTTTCCTGCATTCGTTTTCTGAATTGTGTCTGAATGCAAGTGACTCGGGCTGTGATGCAACGTCCTAATGTTCAATTGAACAGCGCTTTGACAGGGAACATTTACTGCTGTCCAAATGTCAGTCTGGTTTTGATTCAAACTAGGGCTGTGTGATAAAACGTTAACACATAATATCACAGCTTTCCCTTAATAAAACGATAACACTTGTTCAATATGATGTTATCAATATGTTCATGCTTCAAAGAGGAACTAAACGGTGCTGCTTGTTTGTGCCCCATGGACCGCTTATCTTTTCGGGCCCAACAGCAGTGCAGCACGAATTTCGGTTCGTTTACATGCGGATCGGTCTCGAATCGATCGCTCAAAGAGAAGGACTGGAATCTAGCAAAAACACAAATGTCTCAGTGATTTAGTTTAAAGCCATGAAACAGCGCTGACATTCTCAACGGCAATGACAAACAAGAAAAACACTGTGCCATGAATGATCCATTTAAGGCTATTCCACAGATTTACCATGGATTTCCTGTAGTACCAGCAACTGCACCATGGTATTGTGGCAGGATTGGGAAATATACATATGAATTGTATTGTGTTATTACATGTATTACATGTATTGAATGTACTGTATTAAAGGATTAATGGAATATAATTACAGTAATTGTTGTTATTAAGCTTGTGCTGTTACTAAGCATGTGTGCATTTGTATTTATAATTAATGTATTCAGGCTACAGATTTGTGAAATGTTCATCCGGTTGATGTGTTCGTCATGTTTTAAGTGGCTTTTAATTAACAATTAACTGTCTGCTATTTACAACTCACTCAGGAGCAAAAAAAATCTGTCTTTAAACCTGATGCACATAAAGATTTGACATTAATGTTAATTATCAAAACTGACTGACTTGCTGACAAGATAGAACTCACAGTGTTTATTTTTATTAATATAATGCAATTATACACAGCAGAGCAAAGCATTTGCATCTATCTCCTTCATAGGAAGGTAGCATTCTGACGCCTGCTTTTAAAGAGACAGTAGATTGCAAACCATATATATGCGCTGATTGCAAGATAACGCTGTATGCTCACTCCCATTTGAATCCAAGGCAAATCATCAGCATTCTAATGATCCCCCACATACATTTCTTGAACTGAAAACATCATCATTGGCTAAAATGATATCCATGCTGCTTCACTTCCAAAATAAGTTGCTTTCCAATTCACATAAATCAAACCTCGGTTCTACTGCAACTCTGGTTTAGTCTTTTTCTTCCATTTTTTCATGACAGCTTTTACAGTATAAATGTTATATGTACATTTTTTAAAAATACATTTCCAGTACTGATTCCCATATATTTATCAGCCACCAAGATTAACACAAACTGGCTTTTGCTTGGTTTTCAATGTCTTCTCTTTGACATGAAAAAACATTCATGTCAAACTAATACCAGTCCTAACTCTAAATTTATCCTAGCAACAAAAAAAAAAAAAAAACTTAGGCAGAGGGAAATGACATTGTAAAATGATAAGAAAGTTGTTTATAATTTTTATTTGTGCTCATAAATCTAATCTTGACTGACCAACAGCTCCAGGATCAAAATCTATGTCACATGTTTATTGGTTTTAAGTATTGGTTACCTGTGCTGTCTCTGCTGGGTTCGCTGGGATCTGACCCTTCGTCTTCCTGAGGCCGGCTGTGGGGCGGCGTCTCTGGTACCACCTCAGACCCAGAATCCTCTGGCAGAGTCTCAAAATCCAGAGAGTCTGTGGCTGACAAGAAAATTGTAATTTCAGCATTTTTAAATAACTCCACTTGCTTTTTGATCATCCAATTACATATATGCTCATGTTAGGGAAAACAGAGGAAAATACAAGCATGGAAGTAAATTATATTTGTGAGCTTTGTATTCAATTTTTGGGGAGAATTTTAATGTTAAGATTAAACTGATGCTGCACTACTGAATAAAACTCTGAAAGCTTGCGTTATATTTTTGCTTTTGTACTGGTTCTTCGTTCTCAAACTGATAAAGAATGATGTACCAGTACAGTCCTTTCAATATTACCGCTTTTGCAGTGCTTTTGATTTACATTTACATTTTCCCGTCTGACTGCAAAGAAAAAAGTAAACAAAAACATTTTCCAACAAGTAATGCAAAATAAGACATTGTCATTTATGAATAATGATGCGAAAATCTCTTTATCTCAGTATGGGGTATTATCAGTGTCTTCTACCTGCAGACAAAAAACTAACTTGCATTAACTATAGAAAAAATGTTAGAAGCCATGTTAGGTTTACCTGTAAAAAATACATAGCATTTTTAAACAATACGAGTGACAAGACATGACAAAAAATAACGAAACTTTGTAATTACCAATTCAGTTCATTCAAAGTGGTTAGACTAATTGGACTTGATGTGACAAATACCCTCTGCCTTTTAAGCTTATCTCAGCTGGCAGGCTAAACTTCTTGTTTTAAAGTGTCTTTAATGTGAATGAATATTCTCTTTTTACCAAACAGCACTCATGGTTCAGGGTCACTAATTTCCAATATTAATGTTCATTATGCTGCCTATTGTGCACACAACTGTGCATGTCACGCTCTTGCTTGCCGCAAGCGAGTTTATTCCTCACTGGTCATTTCTGCAAAAATACATCCCCTCTGCCATTTGGACCCAATATAACCAAATTCTGCAGATCACTGGTGACCAAGGCTAGTGGGAGGACACTAATGCCAGTTGGTCCTTGTTTTCCATCACTTTAAGTGCCTTTAACAAATACTGAGCACAAAAAGCAAAATGGAGGGCACAACTTTTTCATTTATAAAAGTGTATTTAATCTGAACATTGTTCATGCCAGCTGATGCAGAGGTTTTCCAATTATGAAATTGTAAGAGAGTAGTTGGAATTTTCAGTCAAAAACTGTTTAAAACTGTAAAAATAAATAAATGGATTAATATTTAATTTTTCAGACTCATAATTGTTACAGTGTTATAATTGTTTTAAAAAACATTTTATTTTAAGGTGTCCTTGTTACACAGGTTCTGTGTACTTACTATAGTAATTACAATTACTTATGCAGAATTACATGCAATTAACCCTAAAGCACATTCTATTATTAATTGTAATTGTCTTGTTGAATTTGAGGTTTGATTTGTGAGTTGTGTGCATATTGAGTGGAAATGGAATGTTATTAGTATAGGGTATTTATTTTATTGTTGCAGGCAAGGAAAATGATTTTATTTTTATTTTGTATTGTGTCTGTACAGCACTTTGGTAAACTTTTGCTTTTATTAACATGTGCTTTATAAATAAAGTGAACATTGAAGTGAACATTTTAACTCTAACCATTAATTAATTAATATTACTCGGTAGTTACAGTAAATTAATAGTTACACTGTAACAAAGACAGCGAAAAATAAAGTGTGAACTATAGTTTTATTTAATAAGGATGCATTAAGTTTATTAAAAATTAAAAGAATTTTTTTTTTACAAGAAAATGTATTCATTAAATGCTTTCCTGTTTTTTTATTGTCATAAAAAAATCATAAAAACATCACATTTACACAAGCATTAAGCAACTTTTGTCAACATTGATAATAATACATATTTTTGAGGATCAATATGACATTAGAATGAAAAAAAAAAAACTTTTCGCGTGATGAGAATTCAGTATTGAAATTGAATAAATAATATTTTGTAAAGTATTAAAAATTACCTGTTTTTTTTCTCAAATAAATGCAGCCATGGTGAACCTGAAGTCTTCTTTTATTTTAAATATAACATTTTTACTGACTAGTGATTGGTAGTGTACCAAGTTGTCATGGTTTGTCACGATTATTATATAGTTTTATAAAAACAATGTAATGTAATGTGTATTTATATATCGCATTTATTGTGTATGGCCATACACCCAAAGTGCTTCACAATCATGAAGGGGGTCTCTCCACACCACCACCAGTGTGCAGCATCCACTTGGATGACGCGACGGCAGCCACAGGACAACAGCGCCAGTGCGCTCACCACACACCAGCTATTGGTGGAGTGGAGAGACAGTAATAGAGTCAATTCGGTGGATGGGGATGATTGGGAGGCCATGATGGATAAGGGCCGATGGAGGGTATTTGGCCAGGACACTGGGGTTACACCCCTACTCTTTACGAGAAGTGCCATGGGATTTTTTTAATGACCACAGAGAATCAGGACCTCGGTTTAACGTCTCATCTGAAAGACGGCGCTCACTGACAGTATAGTGTCCCCCTCACTTTACTGAGGCATTAGGACTCACACAGACCACAGGTTGAGCGCCCCCTGCTGGCCTCACTAACACCACTTCCAACAGCTACCTAGTTTTCCCATGTGGTCTCCCATCCAGGTACGGACCAGGCTCAGCCCTGCTTAGTTTCAGTGAGTCTTGGGCTGCAGGGTGATATGGCTGTGGCATTTATAAAGACAAAGTTTTTGTTTCTCCTCAGTTTTACACTTCTTGAATTACTCTATCGATGGAAATAAAAAAATATAAAGTGTCAGCTTATTAGAAAGCAAATCTTTTTTTCCAAATATAGTATAAAACACAAAGCCTTCAAAAAAATAAGTGTGACTGAGCCAATGACACCCTGCGTGCAGCCCTATTATCGCATCAGCATTTTTGTTCATACACATCTAAGGACCTAGCCAATATCAGCCCGCTCGAGACAATTAAACGGCTCAGTGTGGAGCATCTCCTCATGGGGTTTGTGCTGAACAATGAAAAAGGAATCTCTCTGCATCGACTGCACCTACAGGCTTCTGTAAGGAAGACATTTTTCTATGGAGCGAAAAGAGTCTTTGAGCTATATATTAATTATTTATCTAATACATAACATTTGTTATGCCTCCAATATAGTGACTGTGTAGGTGTGTGTGTAGAAAGAAAGGAGGAATAATTTCTCTTCTTTAAGAAACAATAGGAACATTAATGTTTATCTGTCGGCTAGTTTGCATCACGAACACCACTTAAACTGAACAAGAACCCCATCAATGTCATAATAGAAATTGGAGGATTTACTCTTCTGAGAACACAGTGCTTCAGAAAATGTTTTGACAGATTGTACAGTAAATCCTGTTAGTCACTGAGTCACTGGATATCAAAAACACTAGCTATACAACACATGAATCATCCGTTTTCAATAGCGAACACATAAGAGTTTGCTTTATATTTGGTGTCTGTTTTTTTTTTTTTTATTAATTGTTGCAGGTCGTAATGGTTTATTCATTTACTGATTTTATGAAAAGCTTTGGTTTTCATTTTTTACTTTCACTGCACTTTTTTGAAAATTAGAAGAGTAAATGTCAGGCTGGGAATCTGGGATTTGTTATTTGCATTCACTCACATGTCTTTTGGTTTTGGTTGCTGTGATAATTGTAAGGATGTGCACAGCAAATGTAAAAATATTAAAACAGGTTAGCAAAAATATAAATACAAATCTTCTCACTCTTTCCTTAATCCCCCACTACTCTAGCTAGAATTAGTATTCCTCGAACAATGTCAGAAACTTGTATTATTACCATTGTAATTCTTGTGAGTATTGTCTCTTTATGATGAATCACTTTATGACTTCCTCATTTGTATAAAACTGTCTGTCAAATGACTAAATTTAAATGTCTATACATATGCATGCACGCATTTTTCTGTGTTCGGGAAAAGAGTTAAAGGAAGCTGAGAGAAAGGAGGGAGGAGAGATTATGAAAACTCTCCTGACCTTTGGCTGGTATTCTGTTATGACAGCTGAAGCTGATTCTCTGTAAAGGAGAGTTGAGGTGTCTACACGTCAAGACGTGAGATAATGAGACTGGCCACCGTCTGCCTGTCTTTCTAATCTCTGACCACTGAAGAATGATTGGATGCTTGCCAGTGAGAAAGTTTTAATGCCAAATCAAACCCCAACAATAAAACACAACAATTGCTTTGCATTAAATCGAAACATTGAAGTGTGTTATTCCAAAAGCCGCCTATACACCATACAACCGTCAAAGCATTAAATCTGTATGTCAGATTGCTGTTCTTTTCACACCATGCAACTGTATTTGCCATACTAACCATGTGACTGATTTCAGTTCCATTTAAAACATGTTTCAAATTACATCACTTTGATTTCAATGAGGTCATGGTTTTTAATCTGCTAAATATCTCTGCATCTCTTTATTTTATAAACATGGCAATCATCACTTATGTGAATCAATGAACAAGTACTGTTTTTTGGATGTAAATAACATTAGTATCCCACTATCTTGAATCTTCCTGTTACAATGATCAGAGGACCCTAAAAAAGCCCCCTACACTGCAAATATCAGTTTAGGATTGCATAACTAAATGAAGGAGAAGCATGCTCTGGTCATTTACTTGCTTTAATGACCAGCCAACAAAACATACTGAATTTACTTCAAAGCAAAATTACATGATTTAAAAGGTAAACTTAATTATTGTTAGTTTATTTCACTAGTCCAAATGCGGTATCTTGGCATTTACACTTACATCTATTGCCATTATATTTTATAACTATATTATTTTTTTGTTTTGATTTTTTGTTTTGTTAACAAGATAGCTCTCTCACTATTATTTTTTTACTCAACATTGACTCACCCCCAAGTTGTTCCAAACCTGTTTGATTTTCTTCTGTTGAACACCCAAGAATATATTTTGAAGAATTTTGGAAACCAGACAGTTGATTGTAGCCATTGATTTTAAATGGAGAAAGCTAATGGGTTCACTCAATTATCAATCATTTTGGTTAGCAACATTCTTCAAAATCTTTCATGTTCAACAGAAGAAAGAAAGTTGTCCAGGTCTTGACCAACTGGAGTTTGAGTAAATGATGACAATTTGTATTTTTGGATAAACTATACCTGTGATATATATATATTTTCTTTTCAAATAATGCAATAATGCCCTGAGGCCCTCTTGTTCACACTCTATAGCAAGAGAATGGTGAAGCTCTGCATTTTGTTTCTACTGTAGCTGGGGATGCTTGTTTGGACATTTTATTTCCACTTTGACTCATTCTATTTGCATTGGTTTACTGGTTCTACTCAGATAAACCTAATGTGCATCAATCAGAGGCCATTTAGAAACGGCATTATTGTTAGTAGTAGTAGTATGATTATTACCAACTTGGGTTAAATTGTAAAGCACGGTTTCATGAGGTTAGTATACAGCAATTACCAAAGTTTCTTAGCATTAAGTCAGCACAGAAGAATGAAGAAAAACATTATTAAAAATAAACTACACCCTAAATTATATATAAAGAGTTGCCTTAAATTGTAATTCTATTTGAAATTTTTAGTTTTTATTGTATTTCATATTAAAATAAATCAGTCTTGGTGAGCTTAACAGATGTTTTTCAAAGATATTTTAAAATCTAAATGACCTCAAACGTTTAAATGGTAGTAGTTAACACATTATGGTTCCTCAGTAAAAACCTCTTATAACACCTGGTTTTGCTCTGCTCATTGCTATTTTTATGATCTACGTATGAGGGCACAAAAGACAGGTTATTGACAGCCAGTCTGAACAAAAGGACAGGTGAAGCCAATTCAGATTCAGGTGGAAAATGATCTGCCATTCATCAGTAAACTCAATCATAAAGAAAGAAGTGGAAGACAGAAACCACATCTCTATAATGCAAAAAAACTAAATAAAAAACAATAACCAAACAAACAAAGTGTATATTTCTCAGAACATGAACCAAACATCATAAAATTGACACCTGGAGTTTCTTAATCTCTCTGTCTAAATGCTAATATGAGGCATTCATTCCAAAAAGTACATTTTGTACAAAGAGTTGTACAAAAGATACAGGTTACATTCAATACAGCATTTACAAAAGAAAAAAAAAATGTAGGTGAGGAATCGAGAGACAGAACATTCATGCATCTCTATTGTGTTTCTTAGGATAACTTGAGTAAATATAACACTCTCTTTCCTCATTTTCATTACATAAAATGCACGGAGAGGATGCTAATACTAACCCCTAAGCTTATTCACTGACTGCCGTTTAAAGCGATACCACACTTAACCCTCGCCCACAGATCTCACTGCAGGGAGTGTGCGCTGTTTGTGTGGGAAGATGGCTTTCCTTGAGGTGAGACACTCAGATGTGAACTTCTCTAGCCTGAAACTTTGAGTCATCAAGTTCTTGGCACCTGTAGTACCTTAGAGACACAAACACACAGTTGCTGCGGGCGAAGACGCAGCACATCTGACCTCAATCATACGCCACAAAAAAAACACGCACAGCCATGAAACCCGCTACCTATGTACAATGGAGTGGTGACATGCAAATCAATTTAAGTGCAAAGAAAATGTACACATTTAAGCTCAACGTTAGATAAAGGTTACCAGAGCACCAGACCTCAGTCCATTCACTGATATTCTCTCTCATACTGTGAAATAAACCGGAGAACATTTTTTTCCAGAGATTCTGGCAAGCTCTAACATCATCTAAAATAACATCCAGGCCACAAGGTTCATTTCAATCTGTCCACATTGACAAAGGCATGTTTACAAGAAACAAGCTGATCCAATAGTTCTTTTGAGGATTTTTGGTTTGCCAAATTTGCCATGTTATTGACATCAAATCTTTGAGAGATACTTTTTCTGTAAACAAGTGGAAGATTAGCTATTTTAAACACACAAGACAAAGAGCACACACTGAAGGAAAAAAAAACTTCTCCGTCTTTTCAAAAGCTCTCTTTTCACACTTTCATACGGAGGTCAAAGCTTTCCATGATTTGCTAAAACCACCAAACTTCAGACAGCTTCAGGCTTATCATGTTCTCTGGGATTTCACTCGCTCCTGTTTCACCATTATTTCTATTCATGCACAATGTGTTAAAACACTGTTGCCTAAATTTGACTATAACTAAAGAGGGTTCAGCTTTAAAAATCAAACAAGACGGGGTGTTTGTTGTTCCGTTTCTATTCTTGCTCTTTTAAAATGCTCAATTTTCCATAGAAGTGCTTTTTATTTAAGTCTTGCTAAAGCTAGAGCCAATCAATTTAGAGTACGCTTCAGGCAGTGCCGGCGAGTGCCGCATGTGCTTGGTGTGCTGATAGCTCATCCCTATCCCTCCTTTCCCATCCCTCCTTTAATCCCTTTATCCAAATGAATTAAAATAGTAATTTCCAAACTCTTTCCGCACTCTTTCCAAGCTGCAAATATGTAATTCGATGTAAGTTAAAGCTAAATGTCAACTTTATGATGTCCTGTGCAACACATTTATAGGTTTAAATCAATGAATGCATGAATAAATACACAAACAAATAAAACTCTTTACCTCTGTCACTTTATATATCACACAAAAGTTTATACTTCTGCTTGACAAGCTGGAATTACAGTAATAACCATGGCAAGAAACCAAACTGAGATGATGGAAGTAGCCTTCACAAGAAGGATATACTATGGTCATTAAGGGATGGTCATGGTCAATAGTAATACTCTGGTAGACTGTGGCACTGAAATAAAAACGTCAGTACTAATGAGGCCAAATGGTGCTAAGAAAACATTCCCAACACCATTAGTACCACCAGCTTGAATCTGTGACACAAGGCAAAATCCATGCCCTCTACACTAAATGTTGACCAATGTAAGACTCATTAGACCAGTAAAAAAAATTTTTTTCAATCTTCGTATACCCAGTTAATGGAACTGTAAACCCATGTGAATTGCAGCCTAATGTAACAAGGCTTAAGCCTTATTCACACTACCAGCAACTTTGCAGCTGCCTTTCGCTCTAGATGGCGCTTGAAGTTGCTGTTGGGAATTCCCACCTTGAGGTTGCTTAGGTAACATTTATGTATGATATTCAATGACAGCGAATGAGTTTTCTTGCTGCTGGAAATCATTCAGAACATAAAATGCTTAATTACAAAGATGAACAAAAAAAACAAACATGTGCTCTGTCATTTCGACTAATTATCTGCTGCAAACACCTCTCTGTTTAGGTCTACAGCACAGAGAACACAACAGGCTGGTGCAGGAGCTGAGAGGACTACATGAGCTCCACTGATGCTTGTACTGGTTGTCACTAGCGAAAGTTGCTCTTTATTTGCGTGAAGTTGAAGGATTCTCAAATTTGTTGCATTGCTGGACATTCCCACATTCTGTCTCTGTTGCTCATGAAACCGGAGATCAACAGAATCATTTTGTCACTGCGTGCTGCTGGTAAAGTGAATAAGGCTTTATGCTTACTAGATATTTTCTCTTTTCTTTTCACTATTCTCTGGAAACCTAGAGATGATTGGGTGCAAAAATTCCAGTAGATCAGCAGATTCTGGAATATAGTACTCAAACCAGCCAGTCTGCCATATTTAAAGTCACTTAAATCACTTTTTCAGCCCATTCTGATCCTTGGTCCGAACAGTAGCAGATTGTCTTAACCATGTCTAAATGCTTAAATGAATTAAGTTGCTGTCATGTGATTGGCTCTTTAGATATTTGTGTTGAGAAACAGTTGAAGAGGCTATTTTATAGTCCTATAGTCCTACAGTTGTCTGTACTGTACAATGCTCTACAAATTCATCCTCATTTACAGTAAATGCACAGTAAACCTTTCTAAGCCTTTAGCAATTGACAAATAATGCAACTTGACTGGAAACTTTAAAGAGATGGTCAGATTTACATTTACAATCTAAAGCTATGGAAAGCAGTTAAATATTAATAATATGTGCTGCTAAATATTTCACACACTATGATCTGACTCTTCTGAAGCTGAGCTTCCACTAGGCATTATATCAGACATATCAATGCAGCGGCGGCTCTGACTCCTAACCATGTTTATAAATAAAACTGCACATTTAAACAGGGCTAAAAATACAAGTGTCAGCTGGGTTAAATCTGTCGCTCGGCTTATTTCTGCGATTTATATCTGGGACCTCAATATAGTGAAGCTTCATCTAGACATGCTTATTCATCTGCTTGGTGTGCTGCTAAAAGCGACACATGAAGAGCAGCAGTAAGAGCTAAAGTGGGCTGATGGGTAATGGAGGCTGGCAGAAGAGAGAGAATATGGCTGGTACCAGAAAGAGAGATGCACTGTAGTGTTTTCTGGCATGAATGCTCTCTCTGAAGCTAACGGTCATTACACATGAGAGCAATACTACACACACATTAACTTAGGACTTTCAGCTGTTGGCTGCCGGTAGAGTGGCCTCTTGTGTCCCCTGTAATTACCATTAGCATAAAAAGGCAAAACGCAGCACACAGTCTTCTCTTTTCACCCCTCTGGCTTCTCACTAAAGGCCACAGAGTGGCAAATAAATCAAAACCAGCTAGAGTAATGTTTACATGAAGCCTAAAATCTGTAAATTCAAGCCATACCTCAAAAAAGAAAAAAGGTAAATAAATAAAATAAATTACCTGACTAAGCCCACTCTGAATAAATGAAGGTAAATAATCAGTTAAACTAAACAGAAGATGCAAATTAGAAGTTTACTCTTCAAAGTAAAAATGTGGGTTAATATTTCACCACAGCAAAAGACAACAAAAAAGTATTAAAATGAACATTCTGCATTTCAGCTTAAAAACTAAAACGGAAATTAAAGTCAAATAAAATGTTACATTTCATAATTCCTATATAAATAATTGGGTCCCACTTCATACTAAGTGGCCTTAACTACTATGCACTTGAATAAAAATATAATACAATGTACTTAATGTGTTCATAACATATACGTTTGATGGGATGGGTAGGTTTAAGAGTGGGTTAAGGTGTAAGAGATGCTCAATAGTGTAATTATAAATGTATTTACAGAAATTAATTACAGATGTAATGATATGCACATATTTAATCAAGCATAAGTACAATGTAAAAACATGTATTTACACAATAAGTACATTGTAATTAATTCATAATTTCAGTGTAAGTACATATTAGTTAAGGCCACTCAATATAAAGTGGGACCAATAATTGTATAACAATAATAATAACAATATTAGTTTTATATTATTTATTCATACATTTGAAGTAGCTTTAATAATAAATATTTTTAAATAAACTATTTCAATTAATGAATATGGTTTTAGTAGTTAACAATAACAACACTGTGGTGAAAGAGACGTTTTCATTCTAAAATTCTCAAGGAGAAAGGGACAAAAAAAAAAAGGCCTAAAAAGGCTTTGAATTAATGATTTTTTTTGTAACAGAAGCACAGACAGCAGCTTGTTGCTATGGAAACAATGACACCAAATTTTGTTTTTTTTGTACACAAAATGCACATGTAAACAGATATTGTTATAAGACAACATAGTTTAGGGTATATACATTATAAACATTACACCTGAAATCTGCAAACCGTAAGTGTATTCAAATTGGTGCATATTTTTGCAGTCAGAAAGAGTCAATAATTTACAACAAAGAGGTGTAAAATTAATCAAGAATGGGCTTCACTAGGGCTGCACGATTTGGAGAAAAAAATCTAATTGCGATTTATCTGATCAAAATTGCTATTTAAAATGCGATTTACTATAATTTCATAAGAGCTACAGGATAGATGTGGTGGTTTTGACAGCACCTAAAAAAGACCAAGCATAATCACAAAGTACACTACACTATGCTTCTGTTTATTTAATAACATTTTTTGCCAATAAAGTTGTCAGTTGTCATGACAAATTAAGAAAATAACTACAGTATTTTAAATTCAATTAAATAAATTATATATAAAATCTTATATATAGATATATAAAACCTTTACAATTAGATTGTGTTACATTTTTCATATTGATTTAATGACATTCAAGGCGCACTGAAAATGCCTTCCATACACAATTTTAGATTTTACTTCACAGCACAAGAATTCTTGTATTAAAATGTATAATTTATAAATATATTTATATATTATTTGTAATACAATTACAATACAGACTTTAATACAGCAGTCAGCTAAATGAACTGAACCTTTAATTGTACCTGCTCAAAGAAAACACTCTTTGAATGTATCCAAAAAAAACTCCAGTACATGCACAGAACAATATGAGCACTTATAGCAAATAAATAAATGTAAATATTATCCCGCTTGCTTTTTGAGCGATTTCTTAAACACCTGTGATTGGTCATTGTGTTCCCGCACTCAACAGAAAGGGCTGCGATTGGCTTTAAAGGTTAGCGCAGCTCTGGCGTTATTCACAAATGAGTGATGCGGATACAGATAAAAGGCCTCGATTACAGTCTGGATCCACAAGAATCGCTGTAACAGCTGAGAGAGGAGAGGAAACTTTACCTCATGCAAGCAGGTCAAAGGTACACACACACACACACACACACAGACAGACAGACAGAGAGAGAGGAGCAGAGCAGAGATGGAGTTCACAGCATTCATTTCATCTCCATAGCAGTGAAATAGGGGCTCGTGGGTTCTGCTGTGACAGTTATCTGCTTTTTAAGTAACATTAGTTGGATCATTTTAATTACTCGCGCTCGCCTCCCTCGCCATAGTAATAATCTAAATAGTCGCAGCTTAATCGCAACTTCGGTTTAGAATCGATTAATTGTGCAGGCCTAGACTTCACCTAAACTCATTCATGAAATCGGATGCACAGAGAGTGTCTTACCATCAGTGACCTGTGACCCCTGAGAGGTGCTGGGCTGCTGGGGGTCATCTGGAAGGTCACGGTCAGTCTGTGTCTCTGCATGCTGTAGTCGCTGGTTTTGTGTCTGCGTCCCCTGTGAAGTAACAGTAGCGGCAGGATGTTGTGGCTGCAGACCAACTGCATTCATCAGGCCCATGTCTCTGTGTGACCGCCAATCCGTCCTGCTGCTCCTGCAAAATGAGACACATCATACAACAGGATGAGCAATGACTTCACCCAACCTCAGGCCAGTCCTGTCTGATCTGACAGGACTAAGTTAAGTTCTGCACAAGACTGAAGGAGCTCTAGATGGAACAATATACATGTCTATAGAAGTACTTGCTAGACAACTTGCTCAGACACTCTCTCAGTTCAAAACTAGATTACAGACCTATCTTTTTAGTAAAGCATACACTCAATGCATCGCATAATGGTATGATGCATGAATGTGCTCCACGCAGGTGAGCTGGCTTGACATCACCTGTAGGACACACTCCTCAATACACCAAACATTTACATGTTTGTTTCTATGTTTGTTTATTTAACTGCAATTTTCATCTATAACACTCCATTTTTGCATCTCGTTTAAATACACTATGAACAGCAGCTACGCTAATTATTTTCTTTATTCTCTACTTCCACCTGGGGATACTCATTCCGAGGTCCCTAGAGACTATGCAGCGCCATTGATGCAATCCAAGACCTGTGAAGAGATGATCCCAAGGTATCCATAATCCTGGACCAGGTCCTATCCCGAGCTGATGCTGTGGTCGTCATGGAGAAATGGAGTGCATGAGACTGATTCCTGAATGACCACTGTGATAAACGAGTCTCCACATTGATCCTGTGGGCCAACCTGACCGCCTGCCGGTGCCCTACTCACACCTGCAGCTTCTCCACGATGGACGTCCAGCTTCTTCAGCCTCCAGCGCCTAGACTGCAGCTCTGAACAGGAAGTTTGGCCAGATTAAAAATGGTCGTGCCTAACAGAGCCTAGTTTCTCTCAAGGTTTTTTTTTTTCCCTTCACTTTGTAAATTGGTGAAGTTTTTTTTCCTCGCCACTGGCTTGCTCGGATCGGGACTTGTGGAGCTGTGCTTAGGTGGATTTGCTCTACAGTGTTTGAACTTTCAGCAGTGAAATTTAAACCACACTGAACTAAACTAAACTGAACTTCAACTCTGAAATCTGGACTTTACTAGAACTATGTTAAGCTGCTTTGACACAATCTACATTGTGAAAAGCGCTATATAAATAATCTTGACTTGACAACGCTAAATCCTTTCTGAAACAAGGTTGTTTTCTTTCATGAAAGCTGGATAAGTGAGGACGTTCAACAGTAGCATGTAATTAGCAGACCCTTTTACCCACAACAACTTGAGAATAATACAAGCAGAAGTGACTCATCCGCAGGAGAAAACAACACAAGCACAACACTAGCAAACCAAACAATGCCTCCCCCAACAATTACACAGGCAGTTCAGGGATAGTTCATCCAAAAAAACATTAATTTCGATCACTTTTTACTCGACCTTGTGTCATTCTAATGTGTTTTATTCTTCTGTGGGATAAGCAAAGATATTTTTGGGAAGGTTTTGGTCCATTCATCATCAGCCACTTATCCAGGGTGGGGTTACGGGGGCAAGAGTCTAAGCAAGAAACTGCAGACTTCCCCTCAGACACTTCCTCCAGCTTATTTCAGCCCAGTATATTTGAGATCTTGACTTTTTGGTCATGAACCAAGAGTAGGAATGTAGATTGACCAGTGAATTGAGAGCTTTGTACATTGACCACACTGCTGCAGCACAAATCCATCCATCAGTCTTACATGCCATTCTTCCCTCACTTGTGAACAAAACCCCAAGTCCTACACCTGGCCATAGTGCTCGAACAGACAAGGGTGGCTTGCCCTCTCTAGGTTGCAGGAGAATTCTTGACGAATTCAAATTTTTTATCAACTGCATTTTTTTTTTTTTATCTAAACAAATCTTTTTCCACTTTAAAGAACTAATAGAAAGTGTTTCTGTGGATGTTTCAGGTCCTAAATTGAACCATCAATGCTTATGGGGAACCATTCATTTTAACAGGGTGATGAAAGTAAATGGGGTCTACAGTAAATCAACAAAACCAGTATTGATTTTTACAAAAGATTTTTGATTTAGTCATATTCTTATGACATTAACTCATGACGTTAGTTTTATTCATATATTATTCATCTGATTTAAAAAAAAATTATTTAGTTTATTTAGACCTGTTAGACTAAAATATAACATGTCAATTACATTGTAATGCACTGATTAAACACTTTTCCATAATTTCCAAATTCACCATATGCTCCAGAAACACACACGCACATGCAATCCTGGTAATTTTAAGGATATTGAAGTTTTGATATGGAATACAGATACATATTTGATATGCTTTTCATTTGCTGATTAAAATGTCAATAGATTCTTGGGATAGTTGTTGCCATTCAAAGCTGGTTTTGTTTTTTATTTAGTCATCACCTAAGGAAAAAAATTATTGTATGGATAAAATTAATTTGAATACATCTCAATGATAGCTTACAGTATGTTATTGTGTCCCTGGTCACCTGCTCCAGTCATGAGCCTGGGTCTGAGGAGTCAATAAAATGGCCAGGGAGTTATGTAAGGGCAGATGGACACTCTATCACAATCTTGGGTGAAACACTGCTGCTGTAGATTGGACTAAGATGTCTCATTAAGTTCATTATGGACAAGTGTGTCAGTGAGTGAAGTCCAGCAATATGGAATCAGCAGTCACACCTCACTGAGGCATATTTTTTTCCTAAATAAGTGTCAGCAACAGAGGCTGGATTCATGGCTGCTGTGATGAGTCTTAATTAGCACCAGCCGTGGCTCACAGCTGTGCTCTGCTATCATGCCCATCCACTAAGTGACATGCAGGTTCTGCCGGACATTGAACAGTGAAAGGGTGGTAAGGGATAATTTGAAGGTATCACACAATACAGTATACTACAATATATTGCACACAATAACATAGAATTACTTTAAGCATTCTCTTTCTTATTTCAAGATTTGTTTTTAGCATGTGAGATAGGATAGTATGGACAATGGGCAGGAAGTGAAGTGGGTAAGAACTGAGAAAAGCCCCAGCCACTTAAAGCACAATGACACTACAGATCGGAGAGCTGTCCACGAGAGTTTCACCTATGGATTATTTTTGTATTTTAAGTTTTTAATTTATATCTCAACAAACATATAAAAAAAAGAACGCTGGATTTACAGTGCTTTTGTGAATGTTATTTTAAACATCTTTTTGAGGTCTCCTACAGTAGTTCTTAATGCATCCAATGATGACCTTTTACATTCGCAAACAGCTACAGGACATTTAGGGTTCCTACTCTAAACCAACTCAATGACTTTTCCCTGACTTTCACTAAATTAAAAAGATGAATTTCCATGACCAATAATGAACAGAAAAACAGGCAGCTGCTGTTTTGAGCAGGTAAACAGGTAAAGCCTGGTGACTGCATTTGACTTAAGTGATTTCTGGTTGATAAGTGGGAAAAGAATAAAATGGCACTGAAAAATAGACTAATAGGCAAAACATGAAATGACACCATAAAAAAACATGGCATAAAAATTATTCATAAATGGAAAGTAAAATTTAAAATGATAAAAAAAACATTCCTGATATTCCATGACATTCAACAACAAAAAAATATTAAATTACCTGACTTTCAATGTCTGCAATAGACCTTTTAAAATTCCATGAGCCGTAGGAATCCTGTACACTACACACTGCATAATAGGTAACACAATGAGGCTTTTTTTTTTTTAAAGTGCTAAAAACCCCAGCTACATGTCCCTGTGCTCCTAACAACAGTATGTCCATACTCACCCTGCCCTGTCCCCACTCCTGCTGCTACTGGGTCCAGACCCTCCACCATTATTGATGGTGAACATTCTCTCAGAGTGTTCAGAAGCGCTGCTGCCATCAGAATGCACATCACTGCACGCCATATTTCCATGGTCACATACACAGACAAAGAAAAGAAAAAGTGAACATTGCCTGTAATCAAGGTAAGGGCTTATTGACAATGTGATTTATACAAGAAAAAATTAAATAAAAATCACTCTCATTTCAACTCTGCAGAAATTGAAAACTTCAAACCATTAATTCGAAGGTGTCATCCACTGGCATTAATTTACTGCACGGAGATGAAATAAAGCAAGTCTTCAACGGAGACTAAAGCGAAAAATGTGTTTACCTGATTTAACAAATGAATAATAAAAACAAAATCCGACAAACATTGAATCAGGGTACAAAGTAAAACAATTAATTTGAATTTTCTCAGAAACAAAGCATTAGCTTTAAAAAAAATACCCCCCCATCACTAATGACTGTGCTCTGACTTCAGGAACCCCTCATTTTGCTTTGTTAAGTTTTAAATAGAGATAAAATCTTCAGCAAACACGGTACAAGAACAAAGAGCTTAAACAACGGCAGATAGAAAGAAAAAGCTCGCTGTTCCTCGGCTGTGTCAGAGCTGTAGTCCGTTGACTGCTCATTTGCCTAGCTCAAAGTAACTCGCCATGCTCCCCATGGACTCCCACAATGCATCTGCGCGCCTCATTAGCATAGCACTGACAGTCCCGTAGTTGTCGAGGCTGACATCCACTTCATCCAACCATCCCGCGCACCTGTCTCCAACCAAGAGTTCCCAGAGACGTTGCCTCCCAATGGGCCTGTCCAGCTCTAGTTCTTGCCCCTTTTCCCTTCTACTGCTCTCTCTGTCCATTTGTCTCTCTCTCTTTTTTTCTGAGGAAGCGTGGCTAAGGAAAAGCAAAACATGTCCTGTTTGAAAACACCTGTAAGCAATTCAAAACGGTGAAGAAATTGCTGATGAGTGATGCTTATTATACAGCTAAAGTAATTAATTTCTCAGAATCACCACTGTTTTGAGCTGATGGCGGAGGACAAGCTGTGTAGGTCTGTTTGTGGCATTAATCAATATTTGTGCACTTTAAAAATGTATCTTTTTTTTTTCAACACATCATAATGAGTGGATGTTCCCCAGCATGGGAGTAGGCTGATATCTGGAACCACTGGAGGCTAATTACCAGTTTTAGTTGGATCGATCCCTCTCCCTTCAAAGTCCATCAAAAGCTGTAGAGTACAAGCCTTGGGTGCTGACAGAGAGAAAGCGATGTGTGGTCCTGCCTGCTTTCAGTGAAAGGTAAAGGCAATTTTTGGAATCTCTGGTACATAAGTGTACAGGGGATAAAACAAACCTGAACATATTCTAACGTTGAGAATCAACCAAACAGACTTATAAAGAGCAGGACTAAACTTTATCTTAAAAATAATGGCAATCCCTGATACTGTATCTCTGAACTGTGTGCTGTAAGATTGGATGAAGAATGCCCAACATTCTGTAATAGGTGTTGAAACTGGCGAGTCCAATACAAGAAGGAGGTCGAGTCTGAGTCAAGACCAAGATCACGTAATTCTAGATCGATAACAAGAGACCAAGACCATGAAAATATGCTCTTGGACACTGCAAATCAAAGGTCTTGGTCTTGTCATGGACCTCAGAAAATGACTCTGATTGGCAAGCAGTCTACAATCTCCAAAAGTGTTGACTTAAATACTAAACTAAGTAGCATTATAATTAGTGAATCTGTCTATACATCTGCATTTTTGACAGATCGTCCATCTAAAATCAAATAATGTACAAATAATGTGTATGAGTTGTGTGTATGTTTAAACTATTTTTGACAGTACTGATGCTTTCCAGCCTCTGGTCTTCCAAAAATTTTACATGCAAAAATATTATTTGCATTCAGCCAGAGGCCAAAAACGGCACACATTTTTGGAAAATTCACTGGAAAAGGATATAGATAAGAAATTTGGCATGAGATAACAACAGCAAGTTCACAAACAGGTATGTTGATAAAATGTTGGAATTATAGCAATTACAAGATTCCAACCTGTAACAAGCATAAATCTCCTAGTAAAGCTTGAGATGAAACCTTATAAATTCTACAACCACTACACTATAACATCATTTGTAAAGACTTAAAATGTTTTGTGGATTAAACAGTAAAATATAGTAATAGAAATTTGTTATATAATATTTGTGTTTAGGCGTTTCATTCCGCTGTGGCGACCCCAGATTATTAAAAGGGACTAAGCTGAAAAGAAAATGAATGAATGAATATTTGTGTTTAACAAAGTCTAAAATTAACTATTGATAATTTACTAATAATGCCAGAATAGTCTCCATTGATTTTATGTCTCGGTAAACAAATAAATTCATTTGCATAACAAATGTTACTTGTTTTATTGCAGTTTTGCCGATTGATTACTCAAATTAACATGCTTAATTTCCTTGTTAAGCATGTAGCCATAAAAACAGGTAGATGAGTCAGACGTGAGCGTCCTGGTTATCATTTAATAATCATGGTAAATTATGACAAGGCGTGACTGCAGCATAAAGCATTTTTTTATTGTGACAACAGATATAATAAAACAACAAACCATACAAACAAAATGTATGCCATTAGTTGGTAAATTACAGTGTAACTGCATTAAGATTTTCTATTATGCATGAAGTCGCTGGCCTTTTTGTGTCCAAGCCACAAATATTTTCTGGGTGCTGGACACCACGCCAGTTCATAAACTAAAATTAGGCTGTGAATTTTCTGCTTTCTCCAATTAGCCAATTGTTTGCATTAATGAAGTGAGAGCATGTTTACATTAGAGAAACAATGTTTGTGTTGCAACGTGGGCTTTTTGTATCCACGGTAACCTTGATGATAATTATGACAAACTTGCAGAAAAGCAACATCCACAGCCAAGCTGCAAATTACACAACCAAAATACAGGGGAGGGAAATGATCCTTGAAGTGAATTAATTAGTGCCTATTTCACTAACAAACACCAAACGCTAGTAGGGAAACTTCTTTTAAAACTGCTGAAGAACTGACAAAACCAAGAAAGTATTTGAAATGTATGATGTTATTTACATAAACATTAAACAGTGCTGTTCTTACCCAGAAAACAAAAACAGATGGGCATATCAGCACAAAGACTGACTGAGTTCAACAATTCAGAACAACCAAAGCTTTAATACACAGACTGAATATATAATACCAACTTGTTTTTGTCATGGTTACCGCCATTAACGATCACTTCTCATTTATTGTTGATCAACCCACAGATGAATAAAGTGCTCATTATGTTTGGCAAGCAATTATTTTGCAGAGTCAAGCTGAGTTTCTTAACCTTGCTTTGAATACAAAAAAAACCTGACGACAGCATTTTGGATTCTTTAATGAGAGAAAACTACAAGAAAAAGTGATTTATGACCCACAAGGAGGGCTGAGTGAGCTATGAAGGGATGATAGGAGACTCACACAGGTCTGCAGATGACAAGATCTCCTTTGTTGGTCCCATAAGCGAGCCCAAGCCCCGGATCTGGCAGCCAGCGGGCAGAGTTTATACTGACGTGTCTACGCTGGTCTGGTGCAATTGGGTACACCACGTCGAACACCCTCTGAAAAACACACAAACACACCTGTTTAAAACATTCTCCCACAACACTCTCAGTAGTTTCACTCATTTTTTTCAGTGGTCAGGATCTCCCATTGTCCTCTGCGCTGTAGATTGCAGTCTATGTCAGATATGACAGAGCTGCTAGCATAACTGAGAAGAGGCTAAACTGCGAAAAGTCAAATCTCTTTCTCCAAAGTACTCTTTCTCTTTCTTTTCCAATCCATTCCCCTGTCCCTGTCTGTCAGCCTTGGCATAATACTTACACTTCACTGGCTCCAGAAAAAAAGGACAAAAATAGGACAAGCTCATGTCTGCCAGGGAGAGAGAAAGCGATCTCATTCATCTGCAGATGAGTGATCAACAGACAAACTCTTTCTCTCTATCTTTACTGTAGACAGAGGAAATTCAGGACAAGGATAAAAGCCGCAAAGACTGGTGTCTCTCAGTGAAGAGAGTGTGTATGACTGATGCACATATGTGTGTGTGTGTGTATCTGCACCACAGCACCTGAACAGTGTAAGTGTGCGCACATCTGGACTTAGATTGCAGGGACGTTGTGTCGCTACGCTCTTAAACACACAGTATAGGGCTCTTCTGAGTGTGCATATATGTGGAGCACAGATTTATGGTGCACAGACTAATTAATATGAGTCTGAATCAGTTCCTAAAATGAAAGGCATAAATTTTATTGTGAACAACACTGAAAATATACAACGATGTATAACACTTTTGGTGAAACTATGACAGATTCTTAAATTAACAGAAAGATCAAAACATCATTCATTTGAAATAGAAATATTTAGCAACATTATAATCATCTTTACTGTCAGACTTTTAATTTAATGCATTCTTGCTGAATAAATCTAATCATTTGAATGATTAGCATGAAAGTGTACATTCATTCAGTTCATAAATGCCACAGTCCTAATTTTAAACTACGCATCTATTAGAGAACATTGGCAGGTAAGCGGCGTGATGAGTATTTTGCAACAGCTTGAGAATGAAAAATCACTACTACATTAAAAAATTTATGTGTAGAAAAAGTTGTTCACAGCAAAGCTGAAGATAGAGCCTCGGGCTAACCTTTGTTCATTTTCTCTCTCTCCACTCTCCGGAGTATAATTAATCTTGGTAATAAGCAGACACATTAACGATGCTGATGTATTTAATTCACTCATTAACTGCCATATGAGAAATATCATTTCATATAAACAAACAGCAAGATCTCCTTTAATAAATAAAGAGATGGGAGGAAACAGAACATAATCAAATTATAGAATATAAAATTACAGAAACGAACAAATAAACATAGCATGAGAGAGAAATGTCTCAATAAACAAACGGCCATAAAAGCAGAAAACACAGATAACGAAATGTACCCAAAGGTGCTGTTGCTATGGCTACTGCTGAAATCAGGCACCCAGTGGGGACGGTGTTATGGCAAATGTATGGACTGGTTCAAATGCATTCGTCACCTGTCCACCATTTTCCCATAATTAATAAGAGACGTTTGCTGATGTACTGGGCCAGGTCTTTAACATTTACCCTTATGCACACACATGCACGTGCACGCACACCTGACAGTTCCAGTGGTTTTGGTGATAATTAAAGGGTTCATCTGATCTTCAAGAAATAAGACAAGTTTCATCTCAGTCTAACATAAAATGCAGAGATGAAATTCAATGAAATCAATCTATCTAAAAAAACTTCACACAGAGATGTGTGAAAGGCTAAGAAGCAGACTTGTGGGGCTGAAAGACTTATATCAAATATGACATAATGCTGCAATATCCACATTCATTACATCATCTCTGATAGTGGTGTTCAATAACCATTAGAGCAAAGAAACAGCTCCTGAGAGTGTCATTAAGAGAGACCGAACTCATGTATGGCTCATAATTTAAATACAGCTCTAGCAGCAATAACACTGGCACTAAACTTTCCATCCCAATTTCTGAATAACACACAGACATGACTGTAAGAGCTCCACTGTGGTGGCCATCCTAATTAAAAGCAGGGAAATAACTCTGACGAAATAACAGCAAACACCCATGAAAGCGTTCACTGCACGGCTTTTCCAACCTATGTGAAGAGAGACTTGCTGTTGTATGTTTAGAGACTAAACGAGGATAAAAATGAAGCTCTCCTGCTCCATTGCTCTTAAATTAATCTACGTTCAGAATCCTGCCATGAGCACGAGCTTACAAAAACAAAAGTCAACCATGTAGATATTTCCATTTATTCTCTTCGCTCCACACAAACACAGTTTTCCCACTTCTCTCTCCCCCCTCTATTTCTAAAAGAGCGTATCTAGGTCAGGTTCCTACTCAAAGGCTTTTCTAAACCCCAGGCTCCCCCTCTGCTGTTGAGAGCACAGAGAGCTGATCTACATAGGGCAGACCACCAGTAATAACCAAACTTCACAATAATCAAACCTCATGAAAGGAATGACTAAACTGACTAAAAACGAAAAAGGGATGTAAATGGGTTTTGTGGCTCTGTCTGGAGTTTTGACCTTGAAAGTGCTTTGGTTAAAAAAAAAAATTTAAAAAAAACTCAGTTAAAAAAGAAAAACGTTTTTGTTATAAATATTCAGACATAATTCCTTATTTGTTGAATTTATGATTATATTGAACATCACTGACTTGAGAGATATAGTACGTGTATATGTGCTATTAAACTTTTAATCAGCATAACGCGATTTATCACACACTTGTTAATTTGATTATCAAATAATAAACAAATTTAGAATTATTTTTTTTTTTTAAACATTTAAAGCTTTTTCAGGGCCACTTGTTTTTTTATCTGCGGTTCTGAAATTCCAATCATACACAAACTGTGTACACAGTACAGGCAGTGGCAGAACTGACTGCAAATTTAACAACATAATTTATAAGAATTACCCTCAGTACTGAGTTGGAGTGAAATGTTAATGTTTATTTTATTATATAAACGTTTGATAACATTTCTTCAAAATTTCAAAACAATTGTAATTTTTTAAAATTTCTTTATAAAGAAAATGACAATTGGTTAAAATTATTATTAATTATTTTGTGAATGAAAATACGATTTATTCTTCTAAATATTGGTTTAATTAATGTGAAGTTAAAACATTGGTATTATGGTCTTTTTTATTAATACAAACAAGTCTAAAAACATGGCCTTTTTTGTTTATTTTGATCAATTGTTATTTTCTACAAAAATGACAACACTTTAGTTTTTGGAAAATATGTCATCACAAGTTTACATATAAAAACTAAAATGAGCTTTTACTATAATTCATAAATTCAGAATTTTTGAGAAAGTGGTCTCAGTTTACAGTGTTTATCAAAGCTGTACATTAGTATGCAGGTTCGAGTGACTTCATTTAAATGTAATACAAACAACTTTTTCTCCATTTCTCGTATGCTAGTGATTATCCCCCATGTGCTGATGTTGCCGACACCAGGGCTAATGAACACATTAACAGAAAATAGCTTGCCTCCCCACTGCAAAATGAGGTGAATAACTTGAAGTAAATTTATGCAGTCTAGTTTTCTAAAAACAAATAGCGCTTTTTTTCCCTGCTCATAAGATGCTTCTGCATTTTTTACTTTGCACTGTGATAGTATTAGGAGCAGTGGATGAATCTTAAGAAGACATGAGGTCAGCAGTGACGTACCCTCATGGACGTCTCTCCTGCGTGAGGCTGCTGCAGTCTGAAGACCTGTGCCACCATGTGATCGCTGATCTGATGCAGCAGGATGCGGCGAGATGCCAGACCCACCATCACATAACGACCCATTGGAGACAAACTGACAGAGATGGCATTTGGACCTGTGACAAAACAAACACTGCAGTTATTCACAGCTGAAACAAACAGAGGAAAGATAACATAGAAATAAAAACTGTGCCAGTCAATTACAAAACAAATACTATTACGTAAAACAATAAATTCAACAGTACAGTACTAACTTTTTGGTTAAAGCAACAATATATGACCCTGGACCACTAAACCATGTCATACACTGAAAAAAATGATTGACTGGATTTACGAATTTCTTTTTAGGTAAGTGGTTGCAAACAATTTATATGGGCTGAATTTAAACAAACGAATTACATTTAGTAATGTTCAACTTAATTTGTTTGTTGAAATTTGGTCTATATAAATTGTTGAATGAATTTTTTTTCAGCGTAAGTGAAAAAGTGAAGTGATTTATTTAAAAAATCTGTTAACAAAGAATTTAAAAAACTAAATAAAAAGAAGTGTTTAAAAATAAGTGTTTAAAGTTTTGATATATTAAGTTTTGATATTTTAAAAAAATTTGAAAAAATTTAAGTTCTGATATATTTACAGTGAGAAATTTAGCAAAATATCTTCATAGAACAACTTCATATAATGATTTTTAGCATTAAAGACAAATCAATAACTATTGTTTTTAATAAGCTATTGCCAAACATATTTTGTGGTCCAGGGTCTGTACTGTTGCTTTAACCAAAAAGTCTACGAGCAAACACAGTGTTGTTGAATTTATTATTTTACTATTGCCAAAAATATACCCATGTGACACCATTTATGGGTTTTTATCATATAGAATACAAAAAACAAAACTCACTGAATAAGCTTTCCAAATCTTACATACAAAAAGTCTAGTCATTGCAGTAAGCCTAATGTGAGGAAAAATAAAATGATGAAAATCCAGGAAATACATTTTCCACCCTATTAATACTAAACCGCTCATTTTGCATTATTAATTGCTGTAAATGTTCTAAGCAGAGCATTCAGACCAATCTGTTAAAGCATGAAATTAGAAAAGGTCACACCTAGACCTGCACAGACTGTAATTATAGCTAATATAATTTTTCATCCTAAAACCTAATTGAATTTTGCAACCATTTAACTTTAGAAATCAGCCTTGCTTGGTGTGTGCAGGATGGCTGAGAGAGCACTAGTGATGTGATCAGCAAATGAAAATGACCGGTTTAGTATTGAGGATCCTGGTTGATTGCTCTCATTAATCCACTGTTACTGGATAGGATGAATGATAGTTCCTCTGGGCTGTACAGCTGCTGGCGATGACCAATCCGCAGAGAGGGAGAGGAAGAGAGAGACCGAGGTTTCAAATCACTTTAATCTAAAACAAGCAGGACTCATACTTCCTCATCATTGGTTTCCATTAGCAGCCTGGTCCCAGCACTGCCTACATTTGGCTTTTAAACGGGGACTATCTAATTAAAGCTGTCTCTAAAAGAGTTCCATCACTGCTGTCTGTTCAGCCAATTAGAAGGGAAGTGAGAGCACAATGCAAACAGCCGTGTCCCTTTGCTTTTCAATTTAATTAAGCACAAGTTTGAAATTATTTCAGCTCTGATGACTCAATCAGTATATTACATCCTCGTCAGCGCAGGAAGAAGAGATATGTTTTACCAACCAAACTAACGGCCCTTATGAGGTCAAGCTGTTTACGTCTCAGGGTCACTCACCGAATCTCTTGGAGTAGAGCATCTCTCCCAGATTGTGCGGGGCGAGAGAGTAAACAGCCAAAATGCCCTCATCAGGGAAACCCCTCTGACTGCTGGGAATGAATACGGCCAGCAGCTGCCCATCCGCTGAGATATCACAGCTCGCATCGTTGTAGATCTTACAGTTGGGGACCAGAACGTTCACCGACGCTGAAATTGAAAACAGGAACAAGTTAGGGTTGTACTCTAAAGGCAAACTTTGCCTACTAGTTATGTGCAACTATACAAACATTCTTTTTTTAAGAGTTAAAATGGTGGATTAGGTGTTAGTTGGTGAATTTGTCACGGTCCCAATCAGACCACTTTTCCATCATCATTAAATTTGATAATCTGTACATGTTTGTAAGTCTTGCCAGTTTAAACATTCAAGCAACAATAAAACATTCAAGCACAACAAGATTTCAGTACTCTTCTCTTTTGCTTCCTCCTTCTCTTCAATAGGAAAATACATTCAAAACAACACCAATATCCCAGTCTTTGCAAGTATCCTTAAAAAGGCATTGGTTATGTTTCAAGTAAATGTAAAAAGCAGAGAAAAAAAAAAATCTGATGTGTCATTTTATCGAATTTGTGCATTATGTCTTAATTGTCCCAAAAATTATGTCCAAAAATGAGAATTTTGCCATGAATTTTACACCCTTGTGTCATTCCAAACACCCAAAGACCTTCGTTTATCTTCAGAACACAAATTAAGGCTAATAACGACTAAACAACGACTTTATTTAACAGTTTCTTCTCCTCAGTGTCAGTAAAGGGCACGCGTTCATGAGCACTGTACACTGATGTATGACAACATGAGAGCGAGTAATAAATAATATAATTTATTTTTTGCATGAACTATCCTTTTAAACTGACAGTCTCTCAAATTACCAGCTGCTGTTTATGTTTCATGTTAACCCAAGCAAAAAAGGACAGAGAAATACAGCCCTGAAACAACTGTTAATTATTCTCTAATTTATACAGTGAGGACTATGCAATGTTATTATTTTACACTTCATTGTTCATTTTATACACCTAAATACCTATAAACCTTAAAAGCATTAAGTATATACAGATACTCTGTTTATACAAATGCTTAACAAAATACAGGCTCTAACAGAAAATGCATTAGACAGCACATAATGAGTGTCGTAAAAGTTGTCATGTTTTGAATTTGTTTTAATCTGCTTTATTTAAACTGAACATCCAGCTCTTCTTTTTAGAGCAAGGACGTTAAACAGGCACGCTCATAAAATTTGCCAAAAACCCACTGCAGTGTCAGCCTCTGCATCTGCCAGATTTCCATTTCACATCCAAATCTCTATTTGCACACAGGCAATACTCTGTGTAACAATCTTTTTGTTAAATTAGCAGAAGCTGCAGAATTGCCATAAGTTGAGGTGCAATAAAAGTGATTTAGCGACTAACAGACAGTCACATCTGTTCAGCCCACACTAATGAATAAAAGTGCAGACTGGCGGGAGAGAGCGAAAGATAGATAGAGAGAGACACCTTATAAACCTCATATAAAATACATAGTACTACTATTCAGCCAAACGCAGTGTGCAGAGAGAAAATGATCCAGCTTCTGTTCTCGAAACCACAAGTCAACTCCAAGATTAATTTTGATTCCTGTTTTCATTTTCAGTTACACACATTTTATAATCCTTTATTGTTTCCATGGAAATCTGCATCCAGATGAAGCCATCTCTCAACACACAGAATGGCTAGAAATATTCAAAAGACAGACACCGTGTAAACATGGGGGAAACACAAACGTGAGTGAGCTGAGACGGTTGATTCACAACAATGGTTTAGATGAAATGACTTTTTGGAAGCATTAAGGGAACAATAATGCTCTGCTCTGGTCTCATGCATCAACGTGTGTGATTGTGCAGAGGTCTCTGAATAAAGCATCAGGTGCGAGTGTGTGGGAGGTGTAATTAGGGCTATTTGTAATTTCGAATGGGTGCGTGTGATTGAAGTGTTTGTCATTTTTCTGGCATGTGAGTGTGCGCGCGGACGGTGCTGGGAAAAAAAAAAAAAAAGTAAGGCCACACAAGCTAAACAAGGGCAGGTGAGTTTTGGCAGGTGACTGAGTTGTTATGCACATTTATAAAGATGGATTTGTTTTAATCACCCAGTGTGTGTTTGTGTACCTGTGTGCATGTGTTCGGTGAGTGAGGTCAAGAGAGTCTGAGAGGACGGGAGGGGAGATTTAAGCAGGAGTGTGTTAATTGAACAGGCCAATAATTTAGTGCAAAGATGAGGCTGCTGCTCGACTGGACCTGCATTTCACTCTCTGACACACACACACGCAAACTAGTCCATCCACCCACCGTCACTCATGCCCACTCATTCACTACAGGCCAACTAGAGCAGGGAGAAAGAAGAGGGAGATCGGTTCATGAAAAAAGAGCAATAAAAGTGATGAGAAAGGTGACCAATTTCAGTTCTGAATGTGGAAGCTGCATTTCATGTTGAAGTGTCCTCTTGAAAAAAATCTATCAAATAAAACAAAAAAAAAAAACAAAAAAACAAAAAAACATTAAATTAAAATCTAAATCACCATTTTTTTTTCTTATATGTACAGAGGGGCAAATATCATAATATTTTCTTTACACCTTTGCTAATTAAAAAATAATCACTTTTAAAAACATTTTAGTTTTTACACAGCTTAAATAAAACGTTTAGGAAACATACGGAGGGAGACTCGGGTCTAACTAAATTAGCTCTCAATATGATACATGCAATTATTATAGTAATAACAAGAAACTGCATAATTACAAGCAAAAACCCTAAACAAAACCCTAATTTTAAGCCTAAGCACAAGTACATGCTGTTAATTAATATTACTTGGTACATATAATTTCACTGTTACAAGGACAACTAAATAATGTTTACCAAATTAATAAATAAAATAATGGAAACACCTTAGTGTACACACTAAGTCACTAATAAACAAGAGTCTTATCTGAAAACATTAATGCTTGTTGATAGCGAGTTGTCTAGTAGTATGAGGTTAACATTTGAAGTGGATAAAAAAAGCTATTCAAAACTGTCCCAAGACAGAAAGGGTGTTGTTCAAAGGTTTTAGGACAACTTTGATGAAAGGTAATGATACAAATGTTGACTACTGTAGATTACGCTCATACAGAACATGGAACTAATACAGTATATGGAATTAATATGTCCTGTATAAATACAAATAAAGAGTCAATATAGTATTAATATGCTAGTAACAATCAATAATGAATATATGTCCTGCAATCTAAAGTATTACCAAAATAATGCACCTTGACCTTCAGTTGGTGCTTCCATTAATAGCTAAACTCACTTTATTAATTTTATTTCCATTCAGCAGTGATAAAGCACACAAATAAGTGAATAAATCACACAATCTCTCTTGCCTCTAACTATGAAGCCAAATGAAATTAAAACTCTTGTCTTGTAGCAGGAAAGGGTCAGAAGGGCAGGTTGTGTAACATTGCCTACAATGCTGAAGATGAATAAGTGGCTCAGGGCCTCAGCAGACAGAGCTCCCTGCTGGACCTGAGTAATGGATTTGCCAGGGTAAAGTGACGGCTATTCCGGTGCCACTCGGAGGAAAGCCCAGACCATTGCTACACAAGCTAAAGTGTGTTTTAATCATCTATTTTTGTGGAAGCAAGGGTGCACGGGTGTTTCTTTAGGGTTTCGATTGGGTCTGTGGCTGATGCTGAATGATAAACGGTGCTCAGGACTCCAGCTGCTGTGTGGACTGAGAGCATCTGGACAACAGAAATAAATCACGCTTTTACAGGAATATTTATACTGGATTCATTCCATCGCCTAAGCCATTGGGGCCCAGACTGAGTCAGTCGTGAAGTACAAAGTCTAAATAGCAGTGACAGGGATTTCCTGGACATGCTTTTTGTAGAGGAGTTTGGGAAATGTGCCTCATTATTCGGAGATTAATAAGCAAAAATGAAGGATAGGGATGAGGAGCAGACGGAAAGAAGCCGTGGATTAATGCATCTCTGAAAAACAGTCATGCAGAAAACCAGATTCAAGGTTAATAAACAGAGAGTACACAAACATTCATAAAAACATAATCATCCCTCATCCACACACACACACGCCCTTCAGATAACAGAGGAGAAATACCATTGCAAAAAAAATGCTCATAAACGACTCAAAAACACAGACACACTATTAATATAAAAGACACCTCCCACAACTTATTTGTCTTTTAGCAGATGTTTTTGCTCAATGTGACTTCTGGTATTTGTTATAGGGAAAATCCTTGTGTAGTAACACAGAGGGGTGTTAATAGTCCATGAATTATTGATTTGAACTTTTCTGTTAGTTAAATATTAACAGGATTAAATCACACTGAAGTATTGTTCATGGACACGCTGCATATTTTATTATGGCTAAATTTTATTATGGCGAAAATCCAAACTTTGTTAAATGGATAGTTCACCCAGAAATGTTACAATTTACTTATTATTTACTCCCACTCAAGTGGTCCAGACCTTGAATGAGTTTCTTTCATCTGTTGAACACAAAAGAAGATATTTGAAAGAAAGCTGAAAAATGGTAAACATTGACATCCATAGTCAAAAACAAATACTATGAAAGTCAATAGTTACAGGTTTCCAGCTTTCTTTAAATGATCTTCTTTTGTGTTCATCAGAAGAAAGAAACTCATAAAGGTCTGACACAAGTAAATGCAAATGATGACTTTTTGATGAACTTTCCACATTGGGGTATACATTAGTCAATATCTGAAGTGAATCAAAACCTTTTATCAAAGCTGTCCTAAAACTTATTTGATCTCCTTTAAATGTTGAATACTGTAGTTCACCTACAAATAAAATGTATGCCATAATTTACTCACCCTCAAGCCATCGTAGATGCATTTGTATTTCTCCTTTTAGATGAACATGACTGGAGTTAGACTAAATAATACTAAAGCTCTTTCCAGTTTTGTAATATTGGTGAATTAATTTGATACTGGCTATCACAGATGAGACAGTAAAGAGGTTGTGCTCATTTTCATTAAATGTAGACAAACTATTGGGGAAATAATTGCATAAAATTGCTTCTGCAAGCATTTTGCACACTATATGGGCATACTATAATATACAAATGTGCCCTATTTTATCGCCTTTGCAGCGTTGGGGATACTACAAATGCTGAGTCATTTTTACATGAAATCAAAAAAATTAATATTCATAAACTCGTGGTGCAGTTTTTACATCAATAGATCTGGTATGTGCGTGTACAGTATCTATTGCAATCTCAAAGCTGGAGCTCTACAACCATTGGAAAAGCCCTCAAGCTCTGAGAATTTACAGATATATAAAACACATCTGCCCTGCAGTGACTCTCAGAATTTCATTTAGGATTTTACTTTCCAATGTCACAAAAATCCTCTTGCTGCACTAAAACCCACTGAGTTTGCATTTATGAGAAGCACATGGAACCAAACCTGCACAAACATAATAAGAAATTAAAATAGAGAGGGGGAAGCATGGAAGGGGGGGCAAAAAATCATACATATCTTATTCACAGTATGATGACTTGCTACACCTTCTTTGCTCTAACAAGAAAGGACTGTGATAAAAAAAGAACTAGAGCGGAGCATTTAATTTAATTTGACTCATAGCCCACTTAATTAAAATAAAACTAATACTGTATGTGCTGCTATCCCAGAAAAAAAGCCCTTAGCAATCCATTGATTTTTAAGTTAAGGCAACTCAAAAGGCAGCTCTTTGATTTCAGGAACTGCAAATTTTTTGTCCTCTATTTTGAACAAAAAATTCACTACTCTTCTTTTACTTAACATTTTCATTTGCCTTCTGCTAAAGGCCACCAACAAACCAACAAATTCTGACAACTATTCCATTCCTAATTACACATTTAATGAGCTGGATGGTGTTAAATGCTAAATGAGTTGTGATGGCTTATATTTAGTTGGAGTTACAATTACTCTGATTTATGATCCCCAGCAGATCCCTGACATTATTGACTTGGGAAGGATAATGTTAATGGTTTCTCAATATGAGCTCTCAGAGCCCCCAGAAGCTTTATGAGCTAGATTTGTCCACTGTCTCTGCTGGTAACTGAAAATCCCAAAACAACTCTCCGCCGTAACAATAATTTCTCTGAAAAGTCTTGTTGTCCTCCTTAATTGGTTCTGAAAATCAGATATTTTATATTGATACATGTAACACTATCATCAAAGCAGCACCATTTTCATTCAACACTGATTATAAGAAATACTTACTGAATACAAAATCTGCATATTAAAATGATTTCTAAAGGATCATGTGAAACTCTAGACTGGAGTAATGGCTGGTGAAAATTAACCTTTCAAAAAACATAATAATCATTCAAACACATTTACTTTTAGGATAAAAAAAAATCCAACGATACATCAGATTGTTTTTTTGTTTTGTTTTTTTAAATAATTACAAACTTAGGAATTTATTAAAAACCTTTAGAATTGTAAACATTGGTTTCTATGAAGGTCCACAGACTGGTGCCGCAATCTGTCATCTGTTCACACTGCTTAGCAACGTATAGAAAACAATGTGACCGCATCCAGAGTGTGACCCGCTTTAGTGACATTAAAAATGTACATTAAAAATTCTCACCAATCCCAAACTTTTAGTTCAAAACAGTACTATAAGGGCTGTGCAATTTGTCGATATTAAATTTCGATTTTGGCCCCCAACAATTATTAAAAAATACTAATTGAGATAAAACTAATATTGCATCACATCCCTCCCCCTTTCCAGCAGTCTGATATTAGTTTCCAAGCAAAGCTCAGTTTCACTTGAAAATCTGTGAAATCATGACTTTTGCAGCATGGGACATGCTTTAATTATTGATGGGACATGCTTACTGTTAACTACTTCGGATTTAGTCTCACAAAGTCACATTCAGAGGCATTGCATTAAGTCTGGTCTCCACAACAACCTTCATTGGTCAAGAACCACCCAGAAGCAATCTGAATGACATATACAGGAACCTATCACAGTCCATTTGTTCAGCATTTTATTTAAGGGCATGTAAACATAACACTGATGTCCCTTACAATGCTAAAACAATTTCAAGAATTTTCAAGAATCTTAACAACTGACACCAGTGAAACTGATATCCACTCACTTTGGAACAGATGTTAGATTACGGGAATATACTGGCAACTAGTAGAGTTTGCCTGCCATGCACAAACATGCACTTATACATGTACCTTGGTTCTTTGCATCACCACCAGCAACATTTCTTGCCCCTATTAAAATAATGGCTAACTTCAACGTAGAGCATTTCCACATTCTGAACTTGAGATGCTTTGTTAATTTCTGCTTCTTGAAGCCATATATTATGATGAAGTAAATGCATCAGAGAGCATGGAAACATCTTAGCTCATTAATACTTTTGCTCTTTGGCTGAGCTGGCCAGAAGGGAGACTTCTGAGGAAAGGGTTGTTAATAAGAAAATTCAAGTTCAAGTAAGATAATGAGCTTGCTCAGCTAAAGGCCCACCAAGCTCGGTTGTCTTTTCCCGAAGAACAGATTTGTAAAACCCCCAACATATTCCTCCACCTCTGTTGCATCTAATGAGTCCTAGGTTGGCTTTGTGAAACGAGTTGCCAGGAATCTCACGAGAAAACTGCTGTCTTCTCAGGGGATTCATAGGCTATGGATGGCTGGTAGCTGTCCAGGGCTACTGAGTAGGTTGACTGCTCTGAGATATCAGTCAACGTGCAGGCCAATGATTCGCCTGTCGTGCCTCCTGCTGCTGAACAAAGTCATTATCGGCCCTTGGAGGTGGCTGTCTCTGCTCTGTCAGCTGATAGGGTGCAGAGCTTTAATTGTGTGCTGGTTGAGGAAGGAAGGCAGGTGGGAAGGAAGGAAGGACTCAGGTGGACAGGTATGAGACACATCTCTCTTATTGCTGGCTCTCTGACACGATGAGACAAGTAAAGCACGTACTGGGAAATATGGAATGTGTTAAATGGAGGCCTGTTTAATCTAATTGGAACTAAAAGTCCTTACTCTCAATTTATTGCAGAAAGGTTAGCAAGACTATGAAATCTAACTAGGTGGTGGATTATATGTTTTCTCCTCAATTAACTGTCTGGGGCAGGATGTTCTTGTACGAGTACAAGTTTTTCAGGATTTGTCCTATAGTTTATTAGAGTTGAACATGGTTGTGAGGGAAAACAATAACATTTTGTCTTGCACTTGAACTGTGTATCCTGAAGATCAGCTTTGCAAATTACCCCTATAGTTGACTGTCACAGTTTTACCTAAATATCATGACATTTGCCATCTTCGTTTACACTACCATTAGTGAGACTAAACCTTGAACTACACTAAATTAATACCAGTGCTGATCTAATCCATTCACAAGAGTAAACATCAATGGGATTAACAGCCAGCATGGTAGGATAAATTATATCAGTGAGAAAAAAAATAAAATAAATAATAGTAAACTAATATATACAATGACATCCCTAATCCTAACATGAAAAGTTTTACATTTCTACAATTAAATAATAATAATAATAATAATAACTGAACTTCATTTTAAACACGCTTACAAATGAGAACATTCCAAAAGAAGGTTGTCAGAACTTCAGGATACAAATTAGTTTAATTATTTTACAGACACGCAGGTAGAGGTCCTGGCTAGTGTCTAACTTCTAGACAAAGAGTGTGCATTTTATCAAGATACCAGGCCTCAAGCCCTTTAGCTAAATTACTATCATCATAAAGACACAAAAGAAAATACCACTCAGATTCAAGTCAGCTTCTGATACTGACTAACTTTTCATCCAAAAGGCAAATAATTACTTCCTTTATGACCCAAAAACCTGTAACCTGTCCCATCTACACTAATGATTATATAGTCTGAAGTCTGACAAGCTATTTTTAACAGGTGCACTGGATTTCTAACAGATGTGTCTTTCTCCAATTTTTGGATCGAAAAATGTTCTCTTAATTACTGTATCAAATATAGTCCTGAAATATTTAGGCCAGAGCACATAATTAAAGCATCCACAAGCATTTTGTATGAACATAATAACAAGTGATTTTTCTAACAAATAAGCTAGACTGCATTCAAATAATTATAGATGAAAAAAAATCCTATATGCCATCAAAAATGGCATATAGGCAAAAAAGCAAAAAATATGGCAAAAAAGACAAGTTGTACTTAATTAAATGCTATTGGAAGTGCATGTCTAATGGAAATGTTTCGATCTTAAGTATTTTCTAGAACAATGAGCATCCACGAACTGAGCATGAGCGGTTTAAACATTACTCAGTGCTGTAATGGCTGCACAATATATGAACTTCTAATGGGAAGCAAAATCAATAGCGCAGTTTATTTGACATCTAATGCTATGTATTTGTAATTAGTCTGCAGTGATGCTCCAGAGGGGATGTGTGTGCTGTGGGAGGACAGAAGAATGCACTCAGGCCTCTGTAGAGCGACGGCAGCCTGCTGGGAAGTGAACAGGGCTTCTGACCAGGGGGTGAATGTTCTGCTCCGCTGACACGATCCAGCTCTACCTCCTGCTATGCCCCATTTACTTCAGCAGAGCTGTAGCGTATCTGATCCTATGTGCTCTGATATCTAACAACTGCTGGCTTTCTTCCTCTTCAGATTACAAAGATACAATAACTCAATTTGTGATCAATGTCAGTTAACATTCACTTTGCTGCAGCCGTGTGGAACTGCAAGCCATGTGGAACTAAAAATATGTTCTTATTCTCGGTACTGTGTGCTTAAAACGTAAGTCTACTTTACCTTGAGTTTGAAAATATAGTAGACCATCCTTCAAATGTTGAAATCACAAAAATAAACTGTCCTACATTGTTGAAGTGCTGTGCTGTAGCTTTCATGACCACAAAGGCCTGCTCACAGCAAAAATGCAAACTAGTTACTGTTGTGAAAACTACATTAATGTCCATGCCAATGGAGGATAGGGATTTATTATAGAACATAACTGTAGCATGTTCATTAGGACAGATTCTGATCGGTTGACAATGTTTTTCCAAGTGGTGCTCAGGGCAGAGCCAAAGTCATGCCCAATATTGGATTTTTGCCCACAAGTCGATAAATATTTTTACTCATTTTGGCCAATAAAGATTTTTTTGTATATTATGTGTGTTTTTTTTGGAAAGTGTTAAAGGGTAAGTGCAAAAAAAAATTTCCTCCCTTTTATTTCTTTCTTCTGTTGAACACAAAACAAGATATTCTGAAGAATATTGGAAAAAGCAGCCATTGACATCCATAAAAGAAACAAAAAATAGATATATTTAAGTCCAGGGGGAAAGAAAAAAATAATTATCGCAGCAGATATGGATTTAAGCTGTGTATGATTGGTGGCTCTAAAAAAAACTAAATAAAAACTAAATAAAAAAAATAAAACTACGAGTCTTTGATTTTGACCATTAAATCAAATCAGATTTGTGATTTTATCAAATAACTTTGCAATTGCAATTCATGTGGTTTACTTTTATTTTTCCAGTCTAACATTTACAGTGCTGTATAACTCAAACCAGGTTATAGGCGGCCATCAGGACACATGAGAGACCTGTTATTACTGCAGAGGCTGATGCACAGCACACACTAGACTAATGACTGTTAATAAATAAATTATTGATGGGTATAATTATATACAAAGGCATTCTGTACTTGCATTTCAAGGCAATAATCAGAAATGGTGAAACTAAATCACCCTATAACCACAAAAATTACCTCACGAATGATCAGGCTGCTGACCTGATCTTACTACTAGCACTCCTGGCAGACAAGTAAATTATTGCAGTCTTATACTCACTCATATATAAAACACCATCATCGTATTAGTAAAGCATATCGGCATAATTTTCCATATCTGTTTGATGCCAATGTTTACATTTTAACCGATAAATCAAGTCAATTTCGGATGATTTATTAAATATTTCATTAATATTGAGCATCCCTAACATGGAGCTTGACCACGTCCAGAGAAGCTGGCCTGGATTTGTAACTCCATTCACTGGCTCTGAATCCTCTTAAAGTTATTAGCATTTATCAGCTCTGCTCAGGACACTCATGACTGCACTGAACAGAGACAAAATAACAAGATAAAAGCAAAAACAACTGGAATCAATTCCTAGTTTTACAAACAGTATTATATGGCTAATATTTCCAATCATCCACCTTTATTTGGAGTACTTAACAATAAGCCACAACAAGAAATATTTTGTGAGACGTTTCATGCCAGAGACTTTTTTCCAGGGTATTTAGGGCAAAGCCTGGATTCTGCAAGCCAAGTATGGAAAGGAGATTTTCCAAAACAATTGCATGTGTTTGAAAAGCTTTAACAAAAACCTAACAAAATCTTTATTGTCCTCAAAAAGCCTTTGGATTCAACCAGACCAGACTGGCATTGGGACATACTTCTGCATGTGTGATATGCATTGTAATGTTCTGTCTCATTTTTATGTCGTATTTTTGTACTATAAACCAATGTTGCTTGAATCACCTCAGTTTTTTTGTCCTGTCTGTGAGATGAGTATTTAAAAATTACACAGTGACCTTTGACACAACATCAATCCTCATCCATCAACAGATTGTCAGCAAGTCTAGCACATCTGGGCTAAGAGATAAGAGAAGGTCAAACTCAATTATACAAGGATCTACTTTTTTTTCTACCTTTCAGGATTAGTTCACAAAAAAAAAAAAATTGTTACCAGTTACTCAATTACTCTAGTCCAGAAAAGGAACCAAAAATACATTGTCGCTGAAGTCACACTGAATGTTTTGAAAATGTGGATATGATCATCTCCCATCCTCTCATTTTTCTCCCATGCTGTCTATAGAGGGTCAGAGAGCTCTCGGATTTCATCTAAAATCTTTTCATTTATGTTCTGAAAAAGAATTAAGGTCTTAGGGAATTAGAACAACATAAGGATGAGCAATTAATAACAAAATTTTCATTATTGGGTAAACCAATCTATTAATACAACAACCCTGCATTCATTTAGTTCCAATCCATTTTGATCACAGTTGTGATTATTCTGTGTTACTCTGAAATATTAGCAACCACAGTAAATATGACAGTTGCCGAAATTTTGTATCTGTATCCAAGACGCATTCCTCTGTGCAATCTCGAGAACACCAATATACGCAAACAACTACCAAAAATATTTGCAAAGAGGCATGTAAACACTTTTCATCATTAGCTATTAGATGAATCCTTGATGAAAGATTAGATATGCCCATGCCATATATCACACATCGGGTCTCCGCCTGTGTCTGATTCAAAGTAGGCACATCTAAAGTGTTGTGACTGATGAAAATGACTGTCATTTTTACCCATTTGTTAAAATATTGCGCAGCAAAAAGCAATATTAGTTTTAACTTGTCTACAACCTGGCAAATGACCATGGAATAAGCAGGATAAAGTATATATCTGACTATGTGTACATGCCCTAAAGGATGCTAACCTCTGTTTTGGAAGATCCTGAAGATTCTTACAGGCTGAACAGATGTTAGTGCCTAAGTGCTGCCAGGTGTGAGATCAAGCTCAGATAACAAGAATCACTCTGCAATCTTGTAATCAGCCCTGGGTAATTGCCAAGAGCTTCCAGTAACCCTCGTTGTGAGAGAGAAAGAAAGAGAGAGGCGGGGAAGAAAATAACTCTAATATGTGACCAATTTCCTCCCCTGTCCATAGCATCTGCCCTCCATCAGCTGCACTCTTGTGCTCAGTGGAGTGCTCACTCTTACCTTTCTCTATCACAGTTCAGCCTTTCCGCTCACTGTGATTTCCTCAACACTGTGGTCTACTGAAGCATTTTGACTTTCTGTTCGGATGGATGGCCACATGGCAAATATTAAATCCCAGAAAAAGAACACATGTGCCTTTCTGGAAAATCCCACAAAAACACCCATGAAAACTGGAACGCTAATATTATGATTCAATCAGAACCCAATTCAGGGAGTCACAGCCCCATTAAATATTGTCTGCAAAAACAAGCATCTTAGATATGGTTTAGAAGCTGCTCATGATTTTTTTTTCTTGTGTGGAGCACTCTTGTGTAAAATGTATTCTTTGTAGACTATTCAGAACTGTAAAAGAATCATTCTCTCTAACTGAAAATATTGACATTTTGTCACGAATCGCTTTAATACCACTCACCATTACTGATTTCAGGCAAGTCAAATTTGGTGAAGTCCCACCACTGCAAACGATAGGTTGTGTTAGCGATGTTGCTGGCCACTGCAGATTGACCGTCTCCAATTACAGCACCTTCAAAGACAAGAAAAAAGTAGATATAGCAATTTAAATGTTTAATATCAGAACTGCACAAAAATTATATATAAAAAAAAAAAAATCGAAAAGCTAAACTTGGAGAAAATTACTCTATGTGGAGTGATTTTGTGAGAAAATTAATCTCAATTGAAAAGAAAAGTGAAAATTACTTTTTTTTTTTTTATTACTCTAAAGGCTTTTTTAATTAAAAAAAGTAATGTTTAATTCAACGAGTCAGACTAATCTAGTGATTTGGTTGAAAAAGTGGGAAGGTGGCCTTCAAAATCTATAAAAAGAACAGTACTGATATTTCTTTCTTCTTTTTCAAACAGTAACCCATCAGACTATTGGGAAAACTATAGAAGCATGAGCTGCAGACATCAGGTGTGTAAATTCCACGTTTCACTCATAATCTTGTGACACAGAAATTTTTGTTAACGTTTACACTTAAATGGCAGCCTACCTACGCAATGTAACAATTGTGCCAAACCATATCTCATTATTGATTCGATTTTTTTATATCATGCAACAAATTAAATTGATCAAATGTGACCGTAAAAACATTTATAATGTAAAAAGAATACTGAAAAAAATCAGAAATCAGAAATCAGAATCAGAATCAGAAAGAGCTTTATTGCCAGGTAT
>CAIGQV010000818.1:8742851-8791430 GCA_903798115.1 Danio jaintianensis | reverse complement strand
CTCTGTCGCGATCCGCTCTGAACAGCTGATAGCCCGGTAGATGAAGCTACCGGGCTATATATATGTTGTGAAATATATATATGTAATAGAAATATGTTGTGACAACTGTTCAATAAGAATACATATTTCTTGAGCACCAAACCAGTATATTGGAGGGATTACTGAAGGACTGTTTAATGCTGAGGAATGGCTGATATTCAATTCGGGTAAATTTTAAATACATTAAAACACTACTACTGCATTTTAGATCAAATAAAAGACTCTTTTAAGATACTATAAATCTTAACCCGAAGCGATTGTACAGCATTATGGTGTACATCTGACCGCAACAATAGATTTCAACAAGGAAACTCAAACAGCATTTAACTGGAAGATCTGCTGTGTTTTGTTGTGGTCCCAAGACCTGAACACTGAGTTTAGTGCAGACCACATGAAAATGAATAACATGAACCCTACTGATATTGGTCAAACCCACTGTGTATATTCTTGTTTAGTTAAAGGATAGCAGCTAAAAAAAAATAGACAAAATAAATTCAGGAAAAGGTCTTTCATATCTCCACTATAAAATATATCAGCAAATCCTCTTTGGATCTGATCTAGACAATAACAGTTAAGCTTTGTTTTGCCTCAGGAATTTAGTCTATCGGAGATAACTTGTTCCGTGAAGATGCTTACATAAACTATATTGCACTTTGCAAATCAGAGAACGCACTCCCCACTAAATTTAATACAGGTCCCTGCCTGCAACATAACTCTTCTCAGAGGTAAACAAGGAAATGTCAGGCTGTCCTCTTCAGTGCTCAGCCCCTGTCACCATAATTACAGGAGCGAAGAGGGAAGGCTTTGGCCAAATAGTACACTTAGAGGTCCATTTGGCAGTAGAGGGTCGATCCTGGGCCTGGCTAACAGATTAGATTTGCCTGTTATGACCTGAACTCAAGGAGACGTAATGCAGACATAAATATCTATTACGCAGCTTCGCCCTGCACTCTGCCGTCTGCCCATTACACTCCACAGACACCCAGGTGTGGTGAGCTGGCGTTCAGACGGGCTTTCAGGAGATGCTCTAACAGCCATGAACTAATGAGCTGGAGAGATTCTCTCACTAGAAAAGACCCTTTGGGAACCAGAACGCTATGGACTTTGCACTAAACCTAACCTGAAATACATCACATCTGATAGTGCTGGGTAAGAAAAGTACAAATCTAAAAGTTTGGCATCAGTAAAATGTTTTTCTGTTGCACTTACCAAGTCTGGAATTACTTGACCAAAACACACTGAAAATTGTTTTATGTTATTAAATATTATCAAAATGTTCAAATATATGTGATAAAATTTTGCAATTAAAAAAAGTAAAAAAAAAAAAAAAGATTTTATTTACATAAAGTTTAAAATGTAAATTCTTCCTGTGATGGCAAAGCAGAATTGGTTTGCTGCTCAAGAAACACTGCTTATTACTATTAGAGTAGTTATTATTCTTACAAAAAATGGATATAGATATAAATATAAAATAATATGAATAGAAAAATGTCCTTTTCTGTTCTTTTACAAATGTGAGATGATTCATTCATTCATTTTCTTTTCGGCTTAGTCCCTTTATTAATCTGGGGGTCGCCACAGCGGAATGAACTGCCAACTTATCTAGCATATGTTTTTTACGCAGCGGATGCCCTTCCAGCTGCAACCCATCACTGGGAAACACCCATACACTCACATTCACACACATACACTACGGACAATTTAGCTTACCCAATTCACCTATAGCGCATGTCTTTGGACTTGTGGGGAAAACCGGAGCACCCGGAGGAAACCCATGCCAACACGGGGAGAACATGCAAACTCCACACAGAAATGCCAACTGACCCAGCCAAGGCTCGAACCAGCGACCTTCTTGCTGTGAGGCGATCGTGCTACCCACTGCGCCACCATGTGAGATGATTATAAAATAAAATTTTGAAATATTATTAAAATATGAAAATATATATGATAAACTATTGCAATTAAAAAAAAAAAAAATGTGAGATGTCAAAAAAAATTGTTATAAATGTTATAATATGCTATTGTGCTTTCTGCAATTACTTGACCAATACACATACTGAAAACATAATATTATTAAAATATGTATGATAAAATATTGCAATTAAAGACATGTTTATTTACATTTATTTTAAAATGCAATTTCTCTCACTGACAGTTTGTGGGCATGTAGGTAACACAATAAAAGATTTAATGTTAATTGTGTTAATTGACATTTCTTCTAAGCCAAATTACTTTGTCACCTTGCTCGTCTTCTAAGTGAACATTTCTTTTTACAGAAAACAAATTTACAAATGTGCTTCAGTAAAATGAAAGCATTTTGTTTTCCACTCCAGACATACACTTAAAAATTAAATCTACTGCATTTAATATGTAACATTAATGTGAGTATTTTGAAAGTAAATTCACAGTAATTAGAATATCTTTATTGTAACAAAGTTAAAATAAAATGTTTTAACAACTAATATTTTCATTGTCAACTAGCAGAAGCAGTATTATTTAGTAGACAGAGAGACTATACGACAAATGACTATGCGACTATCCTTTCAAACGTGACATGAGTGTGATGATGGACAGGTGGGAAAAACAGAGGTCACTGTATCTATTAATACTGAATCTTCAGTTTTTTTCATTTCAGAAGAGCAGGTTAACAAGAGTGCAAATCACAAAAGAAACTGCACTAAAAAGTCATTAAAATGACTGACACGTAAAACACATCAAAGCGACACCATGCCATTGTCTGAAAACAAAGGAGATAATTAATCATTTTATAATGGTTTTATTTTAAAGACGGTTTTGCTGGAGTGTGGTGGAACAGATGAGGAACAGACTGAGTTTACAAGAATTAGCCACACTTAAGTGACAATTTCATCAAAACAAGAAAAAAGGGGCAAGTATGTGTGGGATTAAGCATTTATCATCTGTCACAGAGCAGTTATGTGCTAAACCTTTTTCACGGCTATCATTTTCCTCATAGACACACAACAAATTGCGCAGAAATTTTTTTTTACTTTTGTAGGGTGCAGAGAGCCGAGGAGGTGTACAGTAGCTGCAGAGACACTGGGGAATAAATTCATTTACATTTTTACAGATTACAGAATAAAAGTGCCAACAATGCCGTGTTATTTCAAAACACAGTTCAAAAGTTAACACGTTTGTTGAATGAATAGTCATCATTTACTCACATCAAACTTGTATGACCCACTTGTTTGGCACATAAAGATATATATATATATATATATATTCATTCATATCACACTCTAAAAAACATCAATAAATTAGTAGTTTTACATTATTCTTATTTTTATGTTATCTTATATTTGTATATCTTTGTGCATATATGTGGTATTTTACTTTTATTTAGTGTATAATTATGTTTTCCTGATAATTTCTTGCTTGGTGAATTGTATCAGTGCGTACATCTATATGAATCAATATTATGTATATTTTATTGTCTGACCTAAGATGAACCTAATAATATATATATATATTTTTTTTTGTGTAGTTTTACGTATTTTGTGATGTTATGTTATTTAATTTTTTCCCCCATTGATTTATGCTTTTGAATTGCATTATGTGACCTTGATCTTTCTTCCAACAATTTTAACCTAGAAAAGTTTGAAAAAGTAATTTTATTAATATTTTAAATAGTTTAAAGTTATATATTGACTTTTGTTGATGTTGTATATTACAGTAAAAAAAACATGTAATAAACTGCCAGTACATATTGTGTTATTTTACAGATTTATTTCTCTATATATTATTTCTTAAACATTATATTATTTCAAATGAATAAAATGTCAATAAAAATCACTTTGTTAAATTGAAGAGTTGAATTTCCAACATCAAAAGTCAACCGCAGAAATAAATGTACAAGTGTAAATAAATGGAAAACACTTTAAACTGTTAATTTAAAGATATTTTTACAGTGCACATTAAGTAAGATTTTTTTCCATATGTTTGTGACTTAAAAAAAACAATATAGCTGCTATAATCATATTTCATCATTGGAACAATCCCACTGGAAGACATATTGCCACTAATCTTATGACAATGCGATTATATTACCCTGAAATGCAGCTTCTGGAGAGAGAACATTATCAATCTGAAACTGAGCCAAATAAATAAAAAAGCATAAGGCTTTTATAATCTATAATAGTACGGCCCTCTGGTGTCCAAAGAAAAACTTTTAAGTCTTTCATAAGCCTAATTTATAGACAGTTGGGAATAGCAAAAGTGAGAGGGTGTATTCCAAGGTTTTTTTGCTCTGTCAGGTGTAGTTCAGAAAGGAGAGCCTGACAAATACACAACACAAATAGCACACAATCATGCTCTACGTCAACAATATGAAGTCTCTGCCAAAATTCTCAAAAATTCATGTCACATTCTCTTAATACTAGGATAGGCTTAATATATTGTGATCCTCAAAAGTACAATGTCTGGCAGTCAAATGGTTGTGTGTTCCACGAGGCAGAGATAATTTGAAAGTTTGGATGATTAGTTTAACAGGTCTCCGAGTCTTGGCAGGATCAACGCTTCTCGCCCTGCCGGCTGATTAAACTTCTGCTCAACACCAATTACAGTCTCGGCACTCACAGGCACAGGCAGTTAGCACAGTGGAGGTCAGGTCTGCACCTTTTCACACTGAGCACCAAAGATGTTACAACTGTTAACCAGCCACCATTCCAGCTGGCATAAACACTACAATGTTGTCTGGATACGGTTCAGCAGCCCAGTGTGTTATAATGCTGTGTCATCTTGGAGAGATTCTGATTGCGTGAAAAACAGATCTGACAAGCTGCATCCTCTTTCGCTTTACCCAGAGGCTGTCGCACTCAAAGGACGACGTTATCAAAGGATTGAAATGCAAATGTCATTTGAAAATGAACTCTCTCTTTTTTCCCTTGCAGATCAGTTAATCAAACATGTTGACGCTTCAATCTGGCAAATCCTCAGATACGCGTCTCACCAAAGCTTTTTTTTACTGACAGACGTTTTCTCTTTGACTCTAAATGGATCCATCAAATTTGTTTAAGGCGTCTCTGTTTGATGATGTGATTTGCCAAAGAGAATATAGGAAACAGGTTTTATTCAGTATTGAATATTAGTTCAAACATTTAAAAACAAAGTAATACTATAATAATAATAAATAATAGCAATAATATAAAAAATACAATAACATTCAAAACGGCTTTATTACATGTTTAAGCTTTATTAAGCTGTATTTATTTGATTTGAAATCAAACAGCAAAAAACATTAATACGGTTCCGTTTTTAGTTATATTATGTAATAATCTATTCCTGTGATGGATCTGCTGCATTATTCCAGTCTTAGAGTATTCACATAATTGGAGTAATGTCACATAATTCTTCAGAAATCATTTATTGTTCAAATAGGTTGTCTTATTATTTATTATGTAGAAAACATCTGTGCTGTTAACAGGCTATTTAAAAAAAAATAATAATAATAATAATTTTGATCAAGTAAAAAAAAAAAATGTACAGGCACTTTGATTATTTAATTTGTCCTTGGAGAATAAAAATATTAAATATGCAAAGTGCGTAAAGCTGTTTTTGCATAAAAATTTAACAACTGTTATTAATAAAATGCAGCTGAATAAAAAACTGTTTCCAAACTGTTCTTATTTGGTGGCACAATATTTTATTCAGATAATATTCATCATGAAATCATCATGCTAATTGAGGGAAATGGCAGCTAATCAAATACAAAGGCAATATTATTACTCATAGACTGTAGTCAAAGTGTACAGGTTTTTTTCTTCTTCTTGGGCTTTTGTTTTTCTATGCATTTTTGGCATAGTAAATTAACCATATTCTATTTTTTGCAAACAAGTTTGTCAATTAAATACCTAAACGGAGTTAAGTCTTTTCCTGTTCCAATATAACTTATCAAATCTAGCATGTTCCTCATATTTTGAAGGTTTAACTCCACTTGTAGGGTCAATATAAGCAAATATTGTACAAGGTGACACCTGGAGATCTCTTTTGGCCACTACTTTATAATAGAACAGAACAGTAATGCACATTTTGCAACAAATTTATTTCACATACAAAAAAAACAAGAGCAGTTTGCATACAGTACATTGCATACTGCACACAGTACCCCATAAGCTAGTACTCCTTACATAGTTCTGTTCCATCTCAACCGGATTTCACAATCAGAAAACCCTTATAAATTACGCAGAGAATAGTTAAGATATGTGACGCTTGACCTCCGAGTCTGATGTTCTGCCAAAGCCAAAGAATAAAGAGCAGCTGCAGGGCATTACAGATGCTGCACCTCTCAGAAAAGGGGTCATTTACCTGGAGCTGTCCAGAAAGACAAAGACAAGAAATGAGAGAGGACAGGGGGAGAAAGGGAGAAACCTCACCTGAACTCTTCATAGACTCAGCTGTGTTTTAAGAGCGGCTCCACTGAGTGTTTTAAGAAGCGATCACCCGAGGGACTCTTTGTATGGCATGTAGTGCTTGCGCTTAACGAGGTCATCAGAAGTGTCCTGTACAACAACTGAATTGAGGACAACTACCGAGAAAAATGTGGCTCTTCGTGATGGAACTAATCATTTCAGGGCTTTCCGAAATGCTTCAGATTTACTTCATATACCAAAACATAAAATTACCAATCTGTCCATGCAGCAGAATTCATTCATACGCCTCATATATACTCAACCTCTTCAGCACACAGAAAAGGAGAGAGAAAGAGAAGAGAGAGAGAGTGGTGAAAGCACCGTTCCATTAAAGATAATCGCGACTGTGCTGCAGTTTTTCATGCTCTGAAAAGTCCATATAAAGTGGGTTTCTTTTGGACAATAACAGCCTGAGGGATCCGTCAGGCCTGCAGCACTGGGTGGAGCAGGACTGAATGGATCAGAGCCGGGCTGAATTAGAGAGGACCACTGTTCTCCATCACTACACCTTCATTCATTACACACTCCATCCTGAGGCCCTCCGGCTCTGACTTGATCACACTTTCTATCTGCAGTTAAACAATATTTAATAAACATACAAACATACCCTATTGTCAATCAAATGTTTACCTTTGAACATTCCTTAATTTATAAGACTTTTCAACAACTGATACAGTATTCACTTCAGGCAACCAATCCTGTTTTAGATAACTGACTACTTGACTACTACTTGAGGATTATTCATATGCATTACTGGTTAAAGTTACGTTGGAATGTTTTTGTTTTTTTGAAAGATATCTTTTACTCACAAAGTTTGAAAAATATATATAATTAAACGCAAAAAAACAGCAAAAACATAAAATATTAGCTGTGTCCGAAGGCTTAGTCATGACTTGTTGTCTCGCTGCCCTATCAGTGCATAAAGGCACCTCACAAAACTCATTTCAGACTTACTTTTGAGACAATTTAATCATGAAATACAACATAGAAAGAGCCTTGGTGATAAAAAGTCGAAAAGTGGAAAACTTTTGCTAAAAACATATATTAACACACAAATGGAGTTTCAAGAAGCCATCATTATTTCTTAAATGTCAGAAACTGATTGCACAGGATTGTGGGATATAGAAAATTTGATAAGGAGGAACAACCTCCTGAGACAGGAAGTGAAGCAGAATTTGGATTCGGACGTGTCTTATTACTGTTCATAATGCATTAAAGTGTTCTTCATAAATAATAAAAAATGTTCTTAAATACTTTTGAATGGTAATAAAATGTAAAGTAAAAACAGTCAAATTGATTCTAATTGCAAATCCTTCTTTAGTAGAAATTTAACAAATTAGAAAGATTTCAATGTGACACTGAGAAACTGGAGCAACAATGCTCATATTTTAAATATAATAATGTCCCAATATCACTTTATTGTATTTTTAGTTTTTAAAAAACATCCTTGGCGAGCAGAACATTTTCCTTTTAAAAAAATGACAAATCTTATTTATATACATTTACAAACTTGTGACTGGTAGAACATATCGCCATATCACAGTGTTGTAGTACACTCAAAAAAATTTGGTTGCTGTTTGTTCAAACTATTTACTTAAATTGAGCAGAAACAACACAATTCTTAAGTTTCTTAATTATTTAATTTTTTAATCCACTTAAATTTGTACATTTTAAAAAAACTAATAAGTTGAATTTACATGACATACACATATAATTTTGAAGCTTACAGTATAGCCCAAAAACACTTCTTTTACTGGTTTCAGAGAGAAATATTAGTTAGATAGTTTAAAGTCAATTGACCACCACAACGATCAAATTCTCATAGAAAAATCAATAACACAAGACAAATTCTGGCAGACAGAAGAGGAGGAAGATGAGAGTCAAAAACTGAGCTTGCCAACTAAGTGGCCCATGAGCCAAAACAGTCTGCCAATCATTTTATACAGCCCTTTGATTGTTTTAAATATCACAGACCTGGCTGATACATGAGAAAGCTCTCTGTGCCAAATGCTGCAGTGAAATCAAAAGCACTTGGTAGTCAACATATTCAGAGCACATCCTATGGTCATAGTTCCAATGCTCCTCAAACATGACCCAGCGCAGCATTTGCATTCATATTTTATCCAGTCTTAGTCAACCAGATGTATTATGCAAATAACCTGACTGTTGCGATAAAGCATTAAGCTGCTAATTTTACAGAGAGTACTGCACATACACAGAAGAGTATAGAGAGAGATAATGGAGTTATTTGAACGTTTGAGGGTTTTTTTTACATAATGTTCTAGCAATTTTGCTATAGTAATTAACTAAAAACATGTCAAAATTATTTAGCGAAATAAGATTTTGAATGAAAAAAAAAAGAGATATACATAAAATAGAGATATACAAAAATTGAAATAAAAAAAATATTTACGGATCTAATGCATTTTTGATCAATAGCTAAGTATACAGTATTAAAGCAAAACATTAAAAAAAAAAAACTATCAAATGAAAAGGTTATAATCTAATAATTACTTTACAAAATGTTGGTCTGCCCCAAAAATTTCCATTTGGATAATCTGGCTTTCGAAAGAAAGTAATTGAAGAGCCCTGATCTCTGCTAGAAAAATGAGTACACAGCAATAGTGAAGAGAGCGAGTGAGAAACCCTGGCTATGTGAAAAGTTGTGTGTGTGTGTCTGGGTGTGTGTGCGTGCGTGTGTATTGTGCTGTGGGGCTTGAACAAGGTTGTCTGTGAGCAGTCAGGGAAGAAGAACGCTGTGAGGAAATGTGTGCTGGTAATTGCCGCCAGTTTGGATATTTGCCCTGGAGTCCGCCTCTCTCATCTCAAAATAAGGGCCAATAGCACCTAATGGCAATGCAATGAACCTCAGCAACACAATATTTTAGGAGCTCACAAAACAACCCCTATTACTGAACTTTAATCCCCAAGAGTGATTATAGGATGCTCGATAAAATAATTCTCTATTTAAAAACTTCAAAAATTCAATATGATTTGTTCAACCCCAGTGCACTTGACAATTACTAATACAAGGTAAAGTACAGATTTAACAATAATTCAAAGTTAATTTATGCACATAATTCATCTTGCCTAAGAAAAAGCTGACAGATGACCATAATTACTGTTCCAACACTGACAGCTGCATGAGACATTTCACCCAAAAAATTTTAATTTTCTTTCTCACAGATTTTTGAAAAATAATTAGGGTTTGAAAGAAAAACACTGGGCCCACACTGACTTTCATTTTACAGAGAAAAAAAGGCAAATTAAATATTTAAAGTATCTTTTCGCAGAATGATGTTTGGAATGACATGGGTGAATACATAATCACAGAATTTTCATTTTTGAGGGAGTTATGCCTTTAACAGTATGGAAAAACATAAGAGAAGAGAGGGACTGAAAGATTGGTGCTCTCTAAAATGAAGCCATGGCACTGTTTTCTGTGTGATCTGGAGAGGGTTTGGAGAGGGGCATTTCTGAACCTCATATCACACACTGCAATTAGTGTGGGCTGAAGTTGCCTCTCTGTGTGGGAGAGAGAGAAATACTGGTGTGCACAAGTGAGAAACCGTTTTGTGGACATTTGTTTTGTGTTGAAATGGTGAAGGAAATTTGGGGAGTGGGATCTGGGGTTGTCCACCCACACAAACACTCAAAAGATGGCTGATAAAAATAGTAACTATATGGCCCTGAAAAAAAATCTTGTATATTTTCCCTCCATAGCACATGTCTAGTAATTTACTATTCATTCCTAACATCTGTTTGGTTCTTCCGCACTTCTGGAAGTTGTTGACTATATGTAGGAAAGATGTTCAGCGGCATATCCGATGCAGCTGGCAGCTGGTTTCATAACTTTTTTTCAAAATATCCTGCAAGAAGGGCATACAGGTGTGCCAAGATATATATTTCATGGCTATGGTTGTTAAAGTTGCCTAAAAGTGTGTTGACAGTTGATATACACAGGCAGTGTGCATGTGAAACGTTGCATAAGAGACACTGTACAAATCCTTAACTTTCAGCATTAAAGTGCCCCTCTTATGCTTTTTTATGCTTTGAAGGTGTCCTACAATTGGTGTAAATGCATCCAAATTAAAATAAGAAACTTTAATTTATTTTTAATGTACTTTTGAAATCACACAATTCTAAAAGATTTTGTCTTTTCTTCTATGATTTTTTGTCTTTGCCTTTTTTCTCCTCTGATTGGACAGATCACCTAGTCTGTTCTGATTGGTCTCGTAGGGGTGTGCGATAGGACTATTTTGGATCGATTAAAATGTCTCCACAAATTTAAAGAAATAAATCGCAGTATCGCACTACAGTGCACATTGTATGCATTGCGGTTCTGGTACCACTGTGTCAATATACTGTACAATGTCAATGTGACATACATTTACATCAATTACTAACTCAGTGGTAGAGCTACCCTCACGTGACACAGCATATATATCTGCACTTTAGTTTCCCGAGAGCACACACCTGAGAAGAACACTATGCACACTACAAAGTCTGTCAAACAGCGCCTAATTACAAGACTAGGTTACCTGTCAAAACCACATAAAAACACATTTGGTTATGTCTAAAGTAAAGTCTTTTACTTAGTTTGTGGTACATTATGAGATTATATAGCTGTGTAATAGGTGTATGTTTTTTCATAGATAGATTTCATAAAGCAAAGACTTTATGCATGCATGAGTGTTTCATAGATTTTTGTTTTTAAGCAAATCATTTGTATAAACTTTCCATTACTTTATACATGCAAGCAAAAATGATTGTATTAGTTGTATTAGCAGTTTTAATGCATTTGTTACTTAACGTTAATGTATGCAAGTGTTTCCTGTGTGCATGTGTAAATAAAGTTTGAATTAAGCCCTACATGGAGACTATTGCTCACAAATTCTCTCATCATAAACAACAACGTGCAGATATAATGGAGGAGGTTTGTTTTGCAGCTTTGGTCACAATAGAAAAAAATATATATTTAGTCTCAACCGATAATGCTTTCTCTCAGCATGATGATAGTAACACATAGCATCGCATGTGACTGTTTGAAAGCAGGTCAAAATAGATGTGGATCTTGAGCAGCCAGAGAACAGGCTGGCATTATGCAAATGTGTTACAAATTTCCATAGATCAGTTCCGGAAATAAAACTGGAATTCCTGACTACTCGTTTCAGCTGTTCAGAATCGATTCTTTATTTTAGAAGACAATTAACTTTCTTTATCAAGCTCTTCTTAGATCTGTAAAACTTTGCAGACCTTCTACATCCATGAACAACTACATTGCACATTCCTTAAAAGCAAACATACAAAAAAGTATAATTGAACCACTAAGAAGGGCAAAAGACTCCAAAAAAGGGGCAAAAAATCAAATAAGAGCTCAATACAACTTAGGTGTAATATGACTTTAGATGTCCTACAGTAACTTTGTGCTGCTAATTATACATCGCACTGGGGCAACATGAGAGTAAACAGATGATGACGGATTTTTTTTTCTTTCAGTTGAACTACCCCTTTAAAGAGAAAAGTCGAATCTAATATCACTGCTGTTAAAAAGCCCAGCTGAGAGTCCTCCTCGCCAAAATAGCAGGGAGAGTGGGCGCATTAGCACTCGTCATTGACCTGACACATGACATTATAAAAACATTTTTGGGAAGTTTCATCTCTGACAAAGACTTCAGTGAGTACCCACCCCATCTAATATTAGAAAACTCCTGCAGCTTTAGAGGGCGAACATACCTGCGAGGACCCTATTGACGGATGAGTGCGTTGCCAGGCCCGGCTGCCCTCGCTCATGGAAGATTCCAGCATACGGCAAAAACTCAGGCAGGAGGAAGCGCCTGGGAGAGATGAGGTGAAAGAGTCAGTTTGAGAGAGAATGACACGACATGCGAACTCAAGATTTGATTGTTTTAATGCTGTACATAATACATATCAGCATTGCATGCATACTTCACAGAGAACATAATTTCATAAAACTTTAGGACAAACTCAATTAAGCTTTCAAGTCTGCAAAGTATAGATTAAACAATCATTGTTGAAAATGTTTTTCCCCCTAAATAAATAGTTTTATTCAGCAAGGACACATTGAATAGATCAAAAGTGGCAGTAATGAAGTTTACATTGTTGCAATTTAAAGATTTCTATTTGAAATAAGTGCCATTCTACTAAACCTATTCATTAACCAGGTCTACAAATGTAATACGAAATGAAAATGTGATGCAAAAAATGTACCAGTTTTAAAAAAGTATTGAACAGCACACAAGAAGAAATAATGTTTGGAGAGGACAAAATTTGCATATTAAAATGGATTGTAGGACTTTGGCAATACATAAATATTTCAGTTTTATATTAAAATTGTAACATTTTAATATTTTAAAAACACATAAAAAGAAAACAGTCATTTAAAATTGTAATAAAATGTGACAAGATATTATTACTATTTTTAAATAAATGCAATCTTGTTGAACAACAACCAAAAAAAAGGTACAAAGCCTAACTTTTGAATCAGTTAATTTTTTTTATATTATTTTTAGACTGTTGTCTCATTTCTCACATCACCAGTTTTGAAATCATCTGTGAGTCAAGTCTTTGCCTGCAGAGTGCTATTAGTATGACGCATAACAAACTCTCTGAAAGAAGCTGCCCATGATGATGGTAGGCCGCGAAACAGCTTACTTTGTTTTGCAGTTGGAGTTATAATGTATTTCTGGTGTTTTTGGCATAAACAGACTAAACATGTTCCTACCTGGTTCCAACAAAGCGACCAAGAGAGGGGGCAGACATGCGTGCATTACGAGGAGTCCTATATCTGCTTCCATTTTCCCTGTACACACACAAACAACTTGTCAGTAATAAAAATAATATGAGTCACTATTCCAATAATATCTTGCATAAAATCAGATCTTTTGCAATTTCACGAAGTGGAGTTAAAGTGTTAAAATACTTAATAAATCAGTCACTAAAGTGTTTCAAGCATCTCCTCAATCACTTTTTTTTAGCTGATATAGAACATCAGATTCAGTACGCTTACAAGGTAAGAGTGGGAATGATTGATAAAGAACTGAAAGAAAAGATAAAGTTTATGAAAGAAAAATTATGACAGGTATAAATATTAATATGAAGGCTAACTGAAAGACTGATGGGTTTCATAAGTATTCTGATGAATATGGATCTGTGGTCCCAGACTGTAGCGAACGCTGAACTCTCCAGCCAGCGGGTGGAATTATTCATCAGCTCAGAGGAGGGCATCTAATCCGTGCCAAAAAAAAGAAGGAAAAAGAAAGAGAGAGGGAGAAGAGCTGTGTGGTTTGTGGCAGAGAGAAACACTGATATTCAGCTAGTGGAGGGGTTGAAGAGAAGGAAAGAAAGACATTTTTGGACCATTTATGGCTCCATAAAAGGACCAATGACTAAAGCACAGACTACATGGTCTGCAAACACATTTGCAAACAAATTTAAAGAGCACTTTGCATTCTAAAAAAAAAAAAAAAAAAAAAAAAAAAAAAAATTCACATAAATTTGAATTTCATAACTGAGTCTGATAAAGAGATTGAATGATTAAAAAAACAAATCTGCTTATGTAGACAAATAACATTGTCATTTAGAGCTTTTTTTTTCAGAAAATGATAATTGCTTTCAAAGAATGCATATTTTAAACAGCACATGAAATTTCTTTTATGTAACTGAAAGCAGCACAATGGACAAAAATAATAGCATTTAATAACATTTTAATTTGTTGAGATTAAGAATTAGGGTAATTCCACAAAGTATTAACTGATGTTAAAACACTGGAATTATGTGGTCTAAAAAAAAAAATATATAAATGTAATATAAAAATAATGTCTGTAAATGTATCTTATTAATCCCCACACTTGTACCCAATCTGCCTTTGCATCATAGGAGTTTTCCAATGTGGTTGCCTTTGGCTTGATCACTGTAGGGTACTTTTCTTAGCAAACCTGCTTTCAAGCAATACGCAATAAAAAAAAAAAAAAAAAATCACATAACAAAACATTTACATTAAACTGAAAGCACGATGGATAAATATTCTTCTGTAAAATAAAAATATTAATATTGCATAGTTGTCCTGGGGCTAGTTGCATAAACTGCTAACTTGACTTTAAAAGGACTTGAGGACTTTTTCCTCAAGGCTGACCATACCATTTTAAAGTCACCCAAACCTTCATGAGATTCTTTTTTTCTGTTAAAAAAAATATAATATTATGAAGAAGGTTGGGAACAGGCAGACATTGACATTCATAGTAAACAAAAGAATGCTATAGAAGTCAAAGGTTACAGGTTTCCGAATATAATAGACATTTTTTGTGCTCAACAGATGGAAAGAAATGTGCAGAGGGTGAGTAAAAAATGACAGAATTTTTATTTTTGGGTAAACTATGCCTTTAACATGGGGGCTATGTTTATGCAACTGGCCCCAACAGATAAAAAAAGAAGCAGCAAGCTCACAGCAGTACATTACTGTCCCATCGGAATGAGTCAAAGAGCACTGCAAGCAGAGTACAATGTTAATGCTAAACACTATAAGAAGAGACGCCATGGGCAACTTTGGTAGAATCGTTGGCAAGCTCAGTAAGTCAGACAAACAGCAAAAGTGATAAGATTCTGCCATTCAGAGCCTGCCTTGTGTGTTTGCTGGGTTGCCTAGCAACAATACGGGGAATTAAATCCATAGAGATTTTTACGAGCAATTACTTGGCGTAGGCTTTGTATGTCTGTACAATTGTTTACTTACTCAAACTCCTCAAAGTCAACTTCGCTGTTCTCTGCGTTAGGGACAGGGCTTGGGGAAAGACTGCTGGGATTAGAGGAGAGGGGTCGAGGTCTGCTAGGGGGACGATGGGAGTGCTGCCGAACGCTGTCCCGTCGAGACAGATACTGGATCATACGCTGTGCATAATATGCTGCAGGGGACAACCTGCAATCACAACAAACAGATAAAAACCATAGTGATGTTGAATGTTCACTATAGACAACAAATCTAACATGTCAGCCACTCATTTCTATACCAAAAACAAATGAATCAAATAAATATTGTTATTAGGAGAAGCACCAATAACAAATGTGGCTGCCAATATTGAGATCCGATTAATTTGAATAACATAGGCCAATACTTTGAGACATCTTTTAGTATCTTAAACTTTTAATGTTGGTAACTGCAAAAGAAAACTTACTGTTGAATACATTATATACCAATCAAAACCATTCAAGTTAATCCATTAAACATCAGTATTGAGAAAATGATACCAATGACAGTGGTATGCACAGCATGGCCAACATTTAAACATTTAAAGACAGATTTACTAAACAGGGCAAATTTGTGTGAGACTGCAATCCTACAGGAGTGCAGATGGGAAATGTGAAAATGTGCAAATTAAAGCACACAAACATAGTAGCTTATTTCCTTGCAGGCCAACACATTCTTCTAAGAGTAGCACAAATTAGGTCGCAAACAAGCAGAGGTTATGAAGAGAGAGCGTAACACAAGAAAACATGAGCACATAATTGGTTAAGACATGGTTTTTTAGGCACTAAATAGTGGTGTAAACACCAGTAATTTGACTAATGTATGAATTAATAAATCACGATTCATATAAATGCTGCCCATTTTGCTTTCTGATCATGAAGATCAGCTCAGCTGCAAAAACAATTGTGTCCATATTCATCGCTATTTTACATCAGTGTTTTTAAGCAAATCCTGACAGCAGGGTTTTTTTTATGCCAAAAGTGGATTTGAGCTGATGCAAGCAATTTGTAAATCTGACCCTGAATGTTTAACATTGGTTTACTGAATTAGTGCTATTTACTGTAAATGTTTGCAACCATCCAGGCCTTTCCACTTGGCAAGGGCCTCTGATTAACTGCTGTTTTTAAACAAGCTTCGTGCATTTTTTGATAAGCACACATAATAACTTTTGTATCCACTTGATGAAATCTGCATCTATTATCATTTAAATCAGATGCAGATTCATTAGTTAGCTTTTTGGCAGAGGGACCTGCTGAATGAAGCCTTTAAAACTAAAATCTTTCACACAACTCATAGTGAAAGAGCATCTGGAGTTTTGTTCGGTCTTGGACTAGCTGAGCAAGGAGCATCTGCCACCAGCATGGACCAGACGAGCTAGAACACCAAGAACAATCCGAGCTAAACTCCTAAATAAACCTCGGGCAGAGACAACTGTCACATATTCTCAAGCATTCACACAGAGAATTTCTGTAATTATAAATCAAACCAAAATAATGAATATTCATCCTCACAAACACAGGCACAAAATCGCAAGGAGAGAAACTTGCCAGAAGTTTTTCACAACACCTGAGGAACCGAGACTCAATCAAATCTGTCTGAAAGAGCCTAAACACATCACATTGTTTATCAGTGTGTGTTTGAGAACGTGTTTTAGACCAATATACAGGCAGACAGAGAAGGATGCGGGAAACAACAGTGTCATATAGCAGCAATTACTCCTGCCGGAGTCAGACTAACCCTCTGCTCAGATGGCTTCTAACACCAGGTACATTCTGCTCTGGGAGAAATGAGTCTGTTGTGGTAATTCACAGGTTAGAGGTGCGCGTCAGTCCGTGTGTTTGTGCGAACCAGCCAGTGGGAGTCCGCGCTAACAATCTGTCTTGATCCCGAACCACAGCTGATTCCCCAGAGCTCAATGACTCACTAGCCATGAACTCACGTTATTATGAGCATCGCACACAAAGTCCGAGGAAGCTGACAGGCTGTGTGTGCATGTTTGAATTAGGGGGACACAGGGGTGTTGGTAAGTCTGAAATGTCACACTACTGTCCGGAAGCATCACACACAATCCTCCTCATTACCCAGACCTCACCGGCCAAGCGGCATGACGGCGAAATGCTGTTCACACATAACGCTCACACACACACAAACACAGCTTCACCTGGCCGGGTCGGGGTAGATGGGGTGGTCTCGTGACCCAGAGGCACCATTTCTGGAAAGAGACATCATGGACGACTCCAGTAGCCTCCTACAAAACAGAATTGCATTGCATTGCTTTGTTTTTAAATTGCAAAGACCTTCCTGTCCAGATTAAGAATCTTGGGAGAGGATGTCAAACAAAAATGAAGAAGACACATTTCTTCCAATTTCCACCACTCGGTTTCTACAGTAACACTCCCCACCAAGCACTATCACAATCATTAAAAATCTCATTAAACTGCACAAGGACATTAGTATGCTCATTACCGACTGTTATGTGAAGGCTAAATGAATATAATGTGTAAGTAATGATGTGAGCTCTGCCAGGCTTGGCCAGGAATTGGTTAATAACCCATTAAATTGGGGCATTTGTTAAGTCTGGGTTTTTGCTATTCCTCATACAACAGAGAGTTTGCTGAAGGCCATTAAGAGAGGTGGCCGAGTCCCACAGACCAAAACATGCCTTCTCGGACTGGCAGGGCACAAAGCTGGACGGACAGTTGGGCAGCGCACAGGGCATTTTTATTCAGCATGAGTCAGTGTGATGTGTGTGTATACGTGAATGCATCTGGTGTGGGTGTGCTCGGTGCTTCATTAGAATGCCATCTTCTGCCCTTTGACTTACAGCAAAAACAGAACGGATCGATTCTGACTCCTTTTCACGCAGTTCGCTTTGTTTGCTCACTTTGACTCTTAAAAAGATCAAGATCTGCATTTTAACAGAGTTGAAGCAAACATAGCTCTATAAAAACACACAAAATAGCAGTATGCAATATGCAGTTCTGTTAAAGCTGAGGGTATTTTTAACTTATTTAGTCTATTATCACCCTTGAAAGTGCAAAATGTGTACCGTGATACATTTTTAGCCAGATGGTATGCAGATGATGATACAGACGGTACTAGTTTGAAACCTTTTGTTTTATGCTTCTGCATACTGTAATAAGGCAACTGTGTTCTAACAGAACAATAATGAGGTAACTTTCTATTTATCTCAGAGCGCACAAGTATAGCTCTTGTTTCAGGTATGACATTATAGCAGGTAGTGATGAGAGTTCATGCTGAAACTTTGCTCCACGCTCAAAGCTGTGAGTCAGTAACGCTGAACTGGAGCGGGACTCATGGGACAATGTCAAATGACAGAGTATTAATTCTTATTACTCTTCTCTATAAGTGAAGTGCGATACTGTTTTCCGCTGCACAGCATTGGCCCTAAAACACAACTGATTCACAGCATGGTCATGCACATGGGACATGCTGTTCAGCAACATGAGGAGAGGAGGACTGTGTGTTAGAGTACATAATCAGAATTAAAAACCCACTGGCTATTTAGTGTTGAAGATACATGTGGAAAGTTACCACTAAATATGTGCAGCGTGATTAGCTACTGCCCCCTAATGGAGTGTAGCTGGCATTTCAAGAACCCTTTAAGGGAGAAATCTGCAAAGACTGGCCCATATTTTAGGTCAGATTCCTTACAAAAGTGCCAGTGTGATTGAAAATTAGAAAAGTGGGTCGGTTAACTTAACAGCAGAACTCAAAGTCAGACATCTCACTTTATGAGCCACATTGACCAAAGGTTTGCATGACTGCAACTTTTAAATACTTGAATGTGACAGTATAGAAAAAAAACAGTTGTTCACCTTAATAACAGCGTCTAATCATCATGCAGCATCAGTCATTTGCCCATCTGGCCTGGGACATTAAAGAGACAGTTCGGACAAAAATAAAAAGTAGACTACTCCATTTGCTCACCCTCAAGTGGTTTCCAAAAGTTTCTTTTTATTTGTTGATCATAAAAGAATATATTTAGAAGAATGTTAGAAACCAATAACCATTGACTTCCATAGTAGGAAAAGTTTCCAACATTTTTCCAAATTCCATTCTTCTTTTGTGTTTAACAGAAGAAAGAAACTGGTTTATGACAAGTGATTGGGTGAGTAAATGATGACAGCATTTTCCGTTTTGGGTGAACTATCCATTTAAACCCCTAATAAACATATGGTACTAATTTATCAAGATTTTACACAAAACATTTTTTTATCATCTACAACGCATAAAGAATAAATGGATACTAAGTTGTACAATAGTACCTCACATTTTAAACAGCAGATAAAAAGACCTGAATCTATGAACCTGTTAAACTGGTTATAAACTGACATTATACTGGCATGAGATTTACAGGCATATACTATACCATAAATTTTTTATATAGGAAATAAAATGTAAATACTTATTAATTAATGATGATTATATTGCTCAAAAGTGAGACATGTTGTGCAGATCTTTCTATTTACAACAAAACTTTTTTAATCACACAAAAACTAATCCCACAGCCAAAGCTTTTTTTCAGGCATTCCTAAAAGTATACACTTCTAGTACACAAAAAAACGGAAGAAAAAAAACTCACAATTCTCTAACTACAGACTAACACTTCTTGTGCTGCTTTGAACAAAATATACTTGTTTCACTTATAATTAATTTGCCTTCAGATCGTTCCATTTGCTATAGGGGTCTCAGAGAAGTTCAGAGCAAAATTTTGACTAGTATGAAAGCTCCACACAAACACAATCTCAGAAGTCTGCCATGCACTTCACTAATGACATGCTTAGTGAACACAACACGCTCTTGTGAAATTCACATAAATCTCCACAATAAAAACAACGGCATGCAGTTTGGTCGGCCTCTATGTATATGAATCACATTCAGGAGAGATTTATAATTTAGGCAGCAGAATGCAAAAAGACACTTTGTTTGTCACCTCAATCAACTCTTAATATTTATTCATCTGTGCTGTCAGGACTGGAGAGTGCTGATATGCAGATAAGCACCTCATTAATACCAGGCCCATCTCTGGATGGCATACTCTGCTGTGAGGGCTAATAGAGTGCACAAAGAGTAGGTCAGATCAGACTGATTTCCATGTCAAACACTTTTCCTTGAAGCCCAAGCAAGGTCCCTGATCATTTTACTCTAATGAGAGTTTATGTGAGGAATCGCAGTACAGACTGCACTTTATTATGCAGGCTTTACACAGAGGCTACTGCTGAAGAATAAGCGAGTTAAAATGATATTTGACATGACAGCACACTCAGAGTCAGTGTATTAACATTAACATCATGAAGAACTGTTAATCATTTCACATGTAGAACATCACAACTGCTGTGCCACTGTCTTCAGACTCGCGTGCAGACTTTAAGCTTGCCGTTATGTTCAGTATAGTTTGCACTGCCAACAGAGATTTTGCACTGCCTCCATTATATTATGACAGGATCACAAAATAGTTCACAGTGCAATGAGTTGCTGTTCATGTGCTACAAACAGCCAGGAACAACAGGGGTTTGACAAACTTTCACACATAATAATTTGCTGAAAACAATACTACTAGACTCTAAATAGTCATCTGGCCGAGGGCCTGTGTGCAAGTTTTTAAACCAACTGAAAAAAAAAACTGCCACACCTGGGTCTTGAATTGTACTAGGGCTGAACAATATATTGTTTGAGCATCGATATCGCAATGTGTGTATCCACGACAGTAACATGCAGGATTAGATTATTTATTAAAGATTAAAAGACAGAAATATTATTTTATATTATTATATAAAATTATGTATACAATGATGATCATGTTATTTTATGTTTGATTGCTCAATTTTTTACTCCAGAAAACCATAAAGCACTGTTTATTTAACTTTTATTTTTGTCCTGTCATATTTATATATGCTTGTAATTTATTACATTTTATGCAGATGTACTGTATAGAAAAAGACATGATCACCCCATTCAATCTAAATTTATCTTTACAAATAGAGCTATTTAAGTCATTTAGTGAAATTATATTTCTATCGCAATATATATCGCAGCAAAACAAAATATTGCAATGTCAGATTTTTCCATTATCGTGCAGCCCTAATTGGTACACACATTTTTATGTTTTACTACATGTTTTTAGACTTTTCTTTGATTTACTGAACTGTTGTAGACTGAATTGTGGATCGAAAAAAGCAAAACCTTAAACGGCGTTTAAATCTGAATTACTTTAGTTGACAGGATCCTTTAGAAATAAATGTAATAATATGGCAAATTTTGTGCTTAATAAACATTTCTTAATATTATACATGCAGAAAAACAGTGGTGCAGCTTTGTTTGTGGAAACAGTGATATATTAATGCTTTTACTGTTGTTTTGGAATGGTAGTGCACATATGGCCATACTTTTTTGTGTGGTTTTCAAAATGTTGGCAAACATTTACTTATTTGTGACTGATTGGGCAAAGGCCATGAGCATCATCTGACATCAATAAATTGTGGAACTACAAGCTTTAAAAAATGTTTTTGGACTGGTTACGAAACTTAAAAATAGCATGTTTTGTGGTACAGATAAACTTTTAAACCTTTGAATGTTTCATTCCTCATGATACAAGCTCTTTAGGCAACTGAAAAAGACTACTGCCTCACCTGCGCAAGTAATCGTTATCTGGTGTGTCTTCAGGCATTTCCTGGTTTAAGGCTCCTTGTGATACGTTTGTAGAGCGAGAGGTGGCAGACTGCCTGTAAACACGCTCCAGTTGGCCAGTTTCCTGGTTGAAGACAAGCCCAACAGTCTGCTCCTCATGCTGACCAGTGTCAGTTCTCTGGGACAAAGGTACGTGAGGCTCTGGGGTATTTGGGGTGGACTCTATGGGTCTGTGTTCCAGTAGGTGATCATTAGATTGTGAAACTGGAGCTACGCTGTGGAAGGCAGAACTAGAAGGTTGCCATGGTGTGTTTCTCTCAGTAGATGTAGGCTGACCTGTTCTGTCCCAGCGTCGGCCACCCTGATTGTAGGTAAAAAGGTTGTGACAGACTCTACAGCGGTTCATGTGACTGTGGGAAGGGTTTTCGCCGTTATAGGGTGACTGATAATGAGATGGTCCTGGTTGCTCTGGGTCCATATTGTTGTTGAGCATTTCCTGAGTCTGCTGGTCCTGTCTGCTGCCCTCTAGAGGCTGCACCATGTCCTGCGTGCCCTCGTAATCCATGAAATAGCGGTAAAGATTACAACGCAGGACACTGTGGATGGAAGAGGAGCTGCTGTGCCCCTCTTCTTCTGGAGGACGGTGCCTGCTGGAACTAGTTGCTGATGTGCTGCCACTGCTTTGAGGATAGCCCCATCTATCACTAGCAGAAGTGTAAACAGGTGATTGTGAGGAAATCCCTTGCTGTCGCAGGACAGAAAGAAGGCTACCAGAGGAAGAGCCAGTTCTGTGTGGAGTCATACTACTGCTTTGTCCATTAAGTCCACTGCCTGTCCAGTCTGCTCCAGGGAGACGTCCTCCACCTTCCCTACCTGGCGGTTGTTGTCGGAAATGCGGGACAGGCGCCATTCCAGTAACTCCCCTCCTCCCAGAGCTAGAAGAATGGTTCCGCATGTTGCTCCCTCCACCATACACACTGCTAAACGCAGAGGAGCGATTTGCAGCACGAGATTCAACAGAAAACCGTGATATCTGCAGTGGCTCTGTGCGTGCAGAAGAAAAAGTGTGAGCTTGTGCCTCAAGGGATGCCGAGTCTGAAGGGTCCTCGTCAGCTGGAGATGGCACTCGTGCTGAAGAGCAACGGCTACAAAAACACACCATTCCAAGTGGCTGAACGCACAAAAGAGTGTAAGGGCCAGAAGAATTGGAGGACTCGTCAGTGGAAGCAAAATGGGTGCCTCCAGCCTGAGGAACGGAGTTGCGGGAAGTGAGGATGTGCAAGAAATTGTGCAAGATGGGTGTGCGCCTCACAGGCTGGGACTGCAGGAAGGATCGCTGTCGGAGGTGAGGCATCTCCACACTGTCCATTGGAATCTCTGGATCATCGTCATTCTGAAACAAACAAATACAAGCACATTTACGGTCCCAAACTCTTAAAATTAAAATGCTTATACCCAAACAACAGCAAAAAGACTAACCGGTTGGTTTGAAGGGTTTACAATGGCAGTTAGAAGATAGTGACCCAATGGATCAAATCTCACCAATCTGCAAAAAACACAGAGAAGCCTCATTAAAGCATCAGATGCACTTGCCTGTACAGTAAATGTTCATTATTAAACATTCACACAAAAATAAAAACTGTAGTTCATCTTTGAAACACAACTGAAACTATGTTTTATGACAACTCAGTGATTTCTGTTTATCCACTGAAAGTCTAAAAATATTGAGGCTTTAATGGGATAGTTCAACCGAAAATGAAAATTCTGTCATTGTTTACTCAGCCTTCACTTGTCACAAACCTGTTTGAGTTTCCTTCTTCTGTCGAACACTCAAAAATAAAAGTAATTTTGAAAATTTTTGATTACTGGATTCTAACACTCAGTGTTCAACAAAAAAAGAACACTTTTCAGAACCACTTAAGGGTGAGTACATTTTCATTTTTGTCTGAATTATTCCTTTAATATGGAATTAGATCATAAAATCAGTTCATATGGATTGAGCGGTTAATCCAGGTCTTCTGAAGATTTAGGCTTTCGTTTTTGTTGAAACATTTATCAGCGTACATTTATAGAGAGCATCAGAAACAGAAGTTAAAAGAGTTTTGTGAAGTATCAATGGGGAGCATTAATACAGGGACAGAAATCTCTCATGTTTTTTAAAAATATCTTCATTTATTTTTTGAATATGAATGAAAAGAAGTGCATCAAACCTGACTCTCTCTGTCTCACTAGCAGTCTTGACCACAGTGAAGGGCTCTTTCCGACTCCAGTCCCACAGATGCACCTCATTGTTGGTGGCAATAAGCAGCAGCTGAGCCGTGGGGTGGAAAGCAAGAGATGCGATTGCGGAGTTACTCTCAGTAAGCCAGCTCTCACTGCCACCCTGGAACAAAAAAAAAAAGACATTTACTTTGGTGCATAATTAAGTTGTAGCGGTAAATCTACAGAAAAGATACTTCATTAAAAACAAATTGACAAAGCAGTCCTTCAATATTAGTAAAGTCAAGTCTTACATGTAGGTCCCAGATTCTGACCTCTCCGTCCAGGCAGCCAGAAGCAATAAGCCCAGAAATGCTAGGATGAAAAGTTAGACACCAGGGTGTGCGGCGATGACCCACCAGCGAATGAATACACTTTCCTGTTTTAACCTCAGTGACGTAGATGTTATGGTTCACATGTGTGGATGCCATTAAGGACCTATAAAAAGACAAAATGACAAAAACACTTTTCTTATTAGCTTGATGACAAGGCCTGACCGAAAAGGCCTGATTAGACGGTCAGTTTTATAAAATCAGTACTGAAGAGTCCTCTACATACTGTAGATTCCTTTGGCCAACCTGAGTATGAAGGTGTAGTCAAAGTGGTCTTACCTGTCTGGACTGAAAGCTAGCAGAAAGGTTGAGCGGGGACTGTTTGGTAATTCCACTTTCTGTTGTACCAAAAAAAATAATGTTACTTCAGTCACATTCAAACTATAATAATAATGTCTGATCACAACCAAGATAATGACTATTATTATGGCTACAGCTATAACCATAAAGTTTCAATATTCATTTTAATTCTACAAAATCAGGGAAGTCCATGCCACAGAGGAAATATATAATTGGAATCACTTTCATAATCATGTGAAAGCTTCAGTGTCACACATCATTAATGCAGCATATGGTTTTAATAAAAGATTATCACGCATTGGTGTGATTTTATTGTGGAACAGTTATCTGTATAATTAATTACAGTTAAAATTATGGTTCTTGGTGGTTCTAATGCCGAGCAGTGTTCATTTATAAACATGGCATATGCACAAAACAGGTGAAAACGTGCATACGACACTTCCCACGCAAAAGTTGTGATCTATAAAAACAAACTATTATGCATTATAAAAGATCATATTTTGATTTAGGGGGTCTCCAACAACAGGCTAATAACAACACGCATGCAAGGTCAAAAAACACTTTCATTGTCTTATAATATGCATTTGCTTTTATCTAATTATCTCAATGACTTGAATATGATTTGTTCAGAAATTCATACCAAAGCCCTTTGTTCAGAAATTCATACCAAAGCCCTCCTTTGCATGATGCTTATCTGCGCTGATTGGTCCGCTGAGCCAGTCTGCTGTGATTGGCCGACTACATTCAGCGCGCGACGGAAAGAAACGCCCACCATGGCTTATCAACATTGTTGAAGTAGCCAGAGTGGATGCAGAGTCCAATACAGGAGTGCATTAAAGCAATGCAGTTAAACACCAGCATATTGCTCTATTCTTAACCATAAGTAATAACAATGACACACATTCAGTATTAATCCACACAGTGGCAAAAGTTGAACTATTTTTAAACTTGACCGCAGTACGTGTGTAAGAACAGCTGATGGAGGCCATACCAACAACAAACAGCAGAGGATCGCAAGCTCACAAACGCATTTAAATCGGTAAAGAAAGCGGCAGGCATCGCTTTTTCAGCATGGTTTTAGACGCGATATGTGAACATAAAGAGTTAACCAGATAGAGTACAAGCTACGCAGAGCAATTTCAAGTAATAAAACAAACTTAAATACATTTACTCATCTTCAGTCATGATCAATCCCACACCCGCACTCCGCTAGTGTTTGAAGGGAAAGGCGCGTTCACGTTTTGCCCAAGCGGCAACCTCCTGCTCTCCCTCGTGAAGCCAATACAGAAGTAACTGAAACTGCAATTCATTGACTCGCCTTTGGGGGCTGGCTCCAGGAAGCCCAGACGTTCACTGACTGCAATGTTAAATTGGCCAATTTTACAGCTGATAAAAACATGTTTACTGCCTGGTAGAAAAGAAGGTTTTGGTGCATATAGCTAATATTACCCTTCATGACAAATGTGAGAGGGGTGGATTTTTTTATAACTCATCCGTTTCGTTTTTATTAAGTTATATTAAGTCTGCATAATTAAGGGCGTGGCCACTTGAGTGACAGCTAGGTCTCACTGGTCGCCGACATGTCACCTCAGCTGACTCAGGCTGATTAGCCACTGAACTTGGCATATGCATCGTATTTTTGTTTTGTTTTATGTGGCTTTACACAGTCAACTTCCTTTTGGAATTATTTCCTACAATTATCAGATAATATGGCGTGCGGTGTGCACTTAATTGTGCTCACAAACCATTCAATTTGCTTTCATTTCCCAGGTGAGCGAAATTATATACTTATATACCATATCTATAAATGTATTTGTTTTATTTAGGATAATTTATCATTTATAATTATCTTTAGACCTGTAATGCACTCCAGAATCTGACAGATCGATTAGCTGTAGGCTATAGAACAGTCATCTGAAACATTGTCATACAGTGTTATGCCTGGATTTCATAAACAGCCTTGCATTTACTAACAAAGACTATATTTGAAGTATTTGGAAGTAATTCGCATTTTCCTCCTGTAGAAAAACGTCATAAGAACAATGCTTAGTGGCTCAATGTATTAGAACAGTGTTTTTAAAAGACTAAACACTTTATTGATATAGTACACAGCCAAGCACATGTGGTCATAACACAAATGAGTCACACGTAATGAAGTATTAAGCGTTTCTCCCAAAGAAAAGCCTGTCTAAGCAAAATGCTATAGCAGGTGTCTGTAGCTCTGCTCACGGTCCGCCTCTTTGCCCTTGTTTTGTATCCCCCGGTTGGTGCGAACAAAATGTCGACGGTTGGCCACATCTACCTGTAGCTTCATTTGCGCTCTTCAGAAACCTATGGGTGACGTCACGGATACTACGCCCATATCTTTTACAGTCTATGGTTTTACCAGATCTGGCACCTCATATATAGTATTATTTCATATCTCTGTCGATGCAAACAGGCAAAAGATTCGAACTATGGACAAATCATATAAACCATTCTGAGTCGACTCTTTTTTATTATTATTATTATTATTATTTTTTATTCAATGGTTTTAAACAAGGTGCACTTTCAGATATAAATATCAGCTGGATGCTTTCATTTACTTAAAGCTGTGTTACACATTACATGGAAGGTCATTTAATTTGAAACCATAATAGGGCTCTTTAAATATTGACTTAATTGGACCACTTTAAATCATTACAAGTCATAATCATCAATAAATACATTTTTATTTATTCTGGTGTACGCTCACTTTTAGGAAGGTTTCTATGCAAAGTTTTATAAATGAGACCCCAGGTAATTTTTTGAAAATAATTAATTAAAGAATAAATGTTATATGACTATATTTTTTTTAATTGATTTCAATATTAAAACAGTTATCAAATTAGGCTGCGTTTTGCTTCTGACACATTGCACTGAGAGTTCCAAGTATGTAGTCCACAAGGAATCTGTTGAAATTGTATGGATAAATCATTTACCTGACTTTGCCATTTCATTCGCTGTGTCTTCTCTTCTACAAGCTGCTGTAGGACCCTGTGTGACGCAAGACCCTGTGCTCCCCGCTCTCGACTGGACAGGATACATACTGAGTTCCTCTGTCCCACCTTCATCTCCACACACTCTTCCTCACTTCGTCCCTCTCACACCAGACCCAGAGCCGTCCACCGGCCCACACACAACAGACTACCACTGCTGCTACCACGCCATCATTCTGAGGGAGAGAAATAGATCTATAATAATGCTTCAGAACTTAACAAATCTTAGAGCAAATAGACACATCATAATCTTGATTTCACTATAAATTTCCCATTTGCATTCTTGGGAAGGAGTTATATAAATGCAATGTCAAATCTTTTTAGCATTGTACATCACCATAAACTTTCTCTAAATAGCATCTCTGCACATTGGCACAGGTGTCAAAGGAGATTACAGGGTGTGACAGAATATTTTAGAAGAATTAGAATCGGTTTTATTGCCAAGTGTGCTTACACACACAAGGAATTTGTTTTGGTTACAGAAGCTTCCAGTGTACATAAAGTGACAAGTGACAACACAAAATAAATATGAGGAAAAAAATAAAAAAATAAAATACGACAAACATTAAACAGAGATGCAGTTAGACAATAGAGCTCTGGATGATGAATTGTTGTACAGATTTGTTATAAATATACAAGTTTTACAAGTTATAAGGTGCTGTGTACAAATGCGTATGGAGAAAGTATTGCACATGTTTATTGCACAGTAGGGGAATAATTAACTGTTCATGAGGTAGATGGCCTGAGGAAAGAAACTTTTCCTGTGTCTGGCTGTTTTTGTGCTCGGTGTTCTGTAGCGCCGGCCAGACGATAACAGTTCAAACAGAAAGTGTGCTGGGTGTGAAGGGTCCAGAGTGATTTTGCGAGTCCTTTTACTCACTCTGGAAGAGTACAGTTCTTGAAGTGTAGGAAGGGTAGTGCCAGTGATTCGTTCAGCAGTCCGGACTATTCGCTGTAGCCTACGGAGGTCGGTTTTGGCAGCTGAGCCGAACCAGACGGTGATTGAAGTGCAGAGGATGGGTTGGATGACAGCTGAGTAGAACTGTACGAGCAGCTCCTGTGGCAGGTTGAACTTCCTCAGCTGACGAAGGAAGTACAGTCTCTGCTGGGCTTTCTTCACAATAGAGTCTATGTGAATGTCCCACTTCAGATCCTGAGAGATGGTGGTGCCCAGGAACCTGAATGACTCTACTGCAGCCACAGTGCTGTTCATGATGGTGAGTGGGGGAAGTGCAGGGGGGTTTCTCCTAAAGTCCACTATCATCTCCACCGTTTTGAGCGTGATCAGCTCCAGGTTGTTGCATCTGCACCATAGAGCCAGCCGCTCCACCTCCTGTCTGTATGCAGACTCGTCACCGTTCCGGATGAGGCCGATAACAGTAGTGTCGTCAGCAAACTTCAAGAGTTTAATGGAGGGGTCTTTTGCAGTGCAGTCATTGGTATACAGGGAGAAGAGCAGTGGGGAGAGAACACATCCCTGGGGGGCACCGGTGCTGATGGTGCGGCTGTCGGATGTGATTTTGCCCATTCTGACTAGCTGTTGTCTGTCTGTCAGAAAGCTGGTGATCCATTGACAGACAGAGCTAGGAACAGAGAGCTGGGTCAGTTTGTACTCGAGCAATGATGGGACGATGGTGTTAAAGGCAGAACTGAAGTCCACGAACAGAATCCTTGCGTAGTTCCCTGGTTTGTCCAGATGTTGTAGTGTATAATGCAGTCCCATGTTGACTGCATCATCCACAGACCGGTTTGCTCTATAGGCAAACTGCAGGGGGTCCAGCAAAGGTCCAGTGACGTCCTTCAGATATGCTAGCACCAGTCTTTCAAATGACTTCATGGCCACAGATGTTAAGGCAACAGGTCTGTAGTCATTGAGTCCTGTGATCTTTGGCTTCTTCTGGATTGGGATGATGGTGGAGCATTTGAAGCAGGATGGAACTTTGCGCTGTTCCAGTGATCTGTTGAAGATCTGTGAGAAAATGGGAGCCAGCTGGTCAGCGCAGGTTCTCAGACAGGCTGGTGAAACACCATCTGGGCCTGGTGCTTTCCTTCTCTTCTGTTTCCTGAAGATCTGATGCACATTATCCTCACTGATCTGAAGTGCAGGGGGGGAAAGAGAGATGGCTGGAGGTGTTGATGGCTGTGTAGAGAGATCGTCAGGGTGGGTGTGGGGTGTCTCAAATCTACAGTAGAACTTATTCAGCTCGTTTGCAAGTTGTTTATTGCCATCAATGCTGGGGGATGGTGTCTTGTAGTTTGTGATGTCTTTCAGGCCTTTCCACACTGATGCCGGGTCGTTGGCAGAAAACTGGTTTTCCAGCTTTTTGGCATAGCTCTTCTTAGCCACACCAATCTCCATTGTCAGTGTGTTCCTGGCCTGATTGTACAAGATCCTGTCCCCACTCCTGTAGGCATCCTCTTTGGCCTGACGAAGCTGTCTAAGTTTTGGTGTGAACCATGGTTTATCATTGTTAAATGATAAGTAGGTCCTGGTAGGGATGCATAGCTCCTCACAGAAACTGATGTATGATGTTACGGTATCTGTGAGTTCGTCGAGGTCGGTGGCTGCAGCTTCAAAAACACTCCAGTCAGTGCATTCAAAACAGCCTTGTAAGGCCTGTTCTGTGTCGTTGGTCCATCTCTTAACAGTCCTTAATACTGGCTTAGTAGTTTTAAGTTTTTGTCTGTAAGTTGGTATAAGATGAACCAGGCAGTGGTCGGAGAGTCCTAGAGCTGCTCTAGCGACGGAACGATATGCATCCTTTATTGTGGTGTAGCAATGGTCCAAAATATTATTGTCTCTGGTGGGGCATGTAATGTGCTGTTTGAATTTAGGCATCTCATGTGTGAGTTTCGCCTGATTAAAGTCACCGAGAATGATAAAAACAGAGTCCGGGTGTTGTTGTTCTGTCTCTGTGATCAGATCTGCCAGCTGTTGCAGTGCAGTACTCACGTGTGCTTGCGGTGAAATATAAACACTGATGAGAATGAACGAGGAAAACTCCCGCGGCGAGTAGAACGGCTTACAGTTAATGAAAAGCACTTCCACGTCAGGACAGCACATCTTCTTTAACACAGTTACATCCGTACACCACCTTCTGTTGATGTAAAAGCATGTCCCACCACCGCGCGTTTTGCCCGTTGACTCCGTATCGCGGTCCGCTCTGTACAGCTGAAAGTCCGGTAGGTGTAACGCGCTGTCCGGAATGGCTTCGTTCAGCCAGGTTTCCGTGAAACACAGAGCAGCTTTTTTTTTTTATAGCATATCAAATCAAAAGTACACTGCCAAATGATGCCATATCCAGGTTGCGTCACATGAATAGAAAGGGCATGAAATAGTAGTGAGAAAAATGTATTCCAGACAAGCAAGGAATCAGCATGGGTCTACTTTACCATCATCTAATGATGAGTCAGTCAACACTCACACAGACAAATTAAATTTGAAACAAAAATTTAACAATTTTAAGTTTTTCACACACAGGCTTTTGAAGCAATTTTCATTTAAGTCAACTTATGTCAAATTGATTACAGTAACTTAAATCAAGTTAATTTTTAAGTTATGCAAGTAACATTGCTCAGTAATTTTTACATTTGAAATTTACTTTCAATTCTAGGTTTCATTTTACTCTTTATTTTTTCTTCAAACAACATAATACTGAATTAAATCATGCATTTTTAAAGTGTATGCTTTAGTTAAAACATTGAAACAGAAAACAACATCAAAGGATATTTACACAACAAAGATAAAAAGATAGCTAACTGAACAGAGACCTCAATACTTAGTACACAATACACAATACAAGCTAACTACATTAGCATTTCAGTTCTACTAAGCCAAGAATGAAATTAAGCAGTAAATAAAAATAAAAAAATAAATCAAATAAAAACTCTTACATGGGTAAAAAAAAAAAAAGCACTGCATAAGGTCAACTATCAAAAAGACAAAGACTACTAAAAATATGTTGTTTTTATTTACAGGAATTCAACTTACTATTTTTTGTGAATCAAACTAACAGGGTAAAAGCACGTGGATAACTTTACACGTTTTGTGACACTATTGTAGCCTGTCAGGTCGAAGATAGCTCACGTTTGACTTCAGCAGGACAGATATAAGTTAAACGTGCTATAAAAGGAGCGTCATTAATTACAGTAAATTCGTGGTCACAGAATAAAGCAGCTAGTGAAGGTTATAACGTTAACGTTAAATTACAATATTTACTTTTGAATGAGGAAATTATGTTTACAGCTTTAACATTTAGCAGTTAGCAAGCTAGTTTACGGGCGAGGCAAAGTATCAATCCACATAATTACATAGTGTTTACATTATGAGTCTTTTGTTTAGAATAAATTTAAAACAACACCTCTCACGGTCTCAGGTTCGGCCTACCTTTTCCTCTTATTTTTGTCCGATTTTACTCCATGAAATCGTAGATATGTAGTAAAGCAAGTACGTTGGGGGAGACTTTAGCAATATTTCAATTTTTCTTTTAGCAATATTTTAGTAATGTTTTTATTTTCCCCCCAAAAGTGGGTCGTGTGTACTTTAGATTTGTTGCTGTGTGTGTCCTGCCAAAACGAGTCCAGACAAAGTCAGTAGAGCACAGATCTTTCATAATCAATTACCGAAAACATCGTTCATGCGCCATCCAATCACGTTGATCTGTCCACAGAAAAAAACAGATACGTCAGTAAGGATGAAATCTTGTGCTAAATAGCCAAGTGATATTTACATTCATATTTCATTGGCCTATATTTATATTTGCTCATGATCAAATAACATTTTGGTTACATATTCAGTTACACTTACAGTAGATTTTAGATTATTCATAAACTCAGATAAAAAAAAGATATATATATAATAATTGTATAACAAAAGAGGGGACTTTCATTCTGATAAATATTTTCAAATTACGGTGAAGACACGCACCCTAAACAAAGAGAAAACAATCAACTATTGTTTGCTGTTTTGTCCCAAGTCCTTCTCCGTTCGTGAGAGCCAATCACTGCACGTGTTTTTGAAGCTACTGAACACATTGACCAATGGCAGCCCTCCGTTACCCGGAAAAGCTTGCAGCTCGTCTTGTGTTTGTCAGCCACGACAGCCAGGCAACGCTCTTTCAATGAGGTTACTGTGCTGTGCCTCAGCTACTCGTCCGCAAGTATGGATTCCTGTTTTGTAATTGTTGCCTTTCTCTTTGCTTTCAGTCTTTCCAGTGGAGAGAGGACGCTAAAGTTTGTCACTGTGGTGAGTATAATAATACGTCTGTCCTTTAAAAACCACTGTCAATATGTAGCCTGACGCTGTTTACCTTTCGCTTAAAAAACATTCATAAAACGGCACGTTAATTCTCATTTAGACCTTTTATTATGTGCCTCATTTGTTATGTCGGGGTGTCATATTTCTGTGCAATTCACCTGTGTGTTTTTGTGTAATTACCTGTTAGTTAATCTCTTTTTAATTCGTGTTTCACCCTTGAATCTTGCTTTCTACCATTTTTCTTTCGGCAAAATGTTGTTTTTGACTTGATCTTTAATAATTCCACATAAAAGTAAAGATTGAACAATCCGAAAAGCAAACCATTACATGATGGGACATGTTGTTTTTGTTTCATTTCACCTCCCAGTTAGTCAAAGCAAAGCAAAGTTAGTCAAAGCAATAAAACACCTTTGTAAAAGCTTTCTTAGTCGGTTTAAGGTCTCATAATTTTAGTGAGGGTAGCATTATTGCTTGGCTTTAAGGTGAGAATGGTCTCTTAAATAAGTAATGCAACTGCAAGCACATTACGAAGATTTGACAAATGAACGAATTGTTAATGGTAAATTGTACCGAATTCATTTGTAATGGATGTAGATTAGGAAAAAAAATGTCTACCAGGTTTGTGTGCCCATTATAAAGTATTTAATGAAATATTCCCAAGTGTATACCTTTTACTTTTTTTTTTTTTTTAATGTTCCATTTATAAATGCTATAACATATAGTGAAAAAAAACTAGGAGTTATTTTGAAATGATTTTCACTCAGAAACGAACAATTCTCAAAGAAACAGCAAGCAACAAATTGAGTTAAATGTGGAATTACACTGAAGTAGAAATACTTAAGTATTTTCTCGTGAAACTTACTCCAATGATCTTTCATGTTTTATGCACAACTTTATCTCTCAGTCATAGGCACAGTATGTAGAAGTACCAGTTTATTCATGCATTATGAGTATATTTAAATATATTTAAATTTCTCTTCTATTTGGTTTAATAATTCCATTTATTCTACGCTTGTTATAGCATTGTAATCAAGATGTGATTTAAAGTGTGTTCTAGTTAATCATGGTTTCAGATTCCCTGCAAATGAGGAAGTTTAAACCAGAGCTTGTGTCATTTTAAGTACAGTCGAATAACATTACCCTACTTTTCAATTCATGAGACTGATTAGAGCAGTAACCGTCTCTCAGAGCTGAAAACTTCTAAACATGGCTGGTTTCTGTGAAGCCCAGAGATAAAGATAAGGAGATAGACTGAATCTGTTTATCCAATTAAAATGTGTTTACAGACTCCTGTGGCTTGTATCCGGGTGTCAGTGTGAGCACATGACAAGCTCAGTTTGCTGATCTAGCCGCAGTTGCACAGTAGTTCATTATCCTGAACACACACACACACACACACACACACACACACACTCATGAAGTATTTGACTTCCTCTCCATCAGCTCTATCGACATGGTGACAGATCTCCGATCAAGGCCTATCCAAATGATCCATACAAGGAGAGTGACTGGCCCCAGGGTTTTGGACAGCTCTCCCAGGTATACACATTCAAACACACATTCCTTACTCTCTTTTTTTTATCAGTTTCATGCTTTTGGAGGAGTATTTTGTTATTGGAGAAATAAAAAAATGAGGGGTTGTGTTATTGTGCATTTGGTTGCTTTGCCTATAGGATGAGCATGTTTTGCATTTTATCAGATATATATGCATGTGTGTGATAGATCTATTTGTGAATGTTTCATCTCTGAAAAATTTTTCTTTTCTTTTTTTTGACCTCTTAGTGCTCAATCAAAATGGCTGTGTTAAGGCCACATTGTGCACGATCAAAATAATGTGTAAAGGCTGCTTAAAAGTATGCCTGTTCTGACCCACTTCAGCCCTTAATGTCAAAACACATGGTTGTAATTGTTGTGGAAATGCATTTATGGCAAGTCTGATCAGCGTTAATTGTTCTGTGAAAGACACCTAAATGCCAATTCAGAAGTGCTTCGGTGTCAACTTTGCTTTGTAAATTTGGCATGGTAGACTGCTCTCTTAAACTGTCACCCAGAATCCAAACATGACATACAGTTGAAGTCATAATTATTAGCTATAGTTAATATTTCTCAAGTGATGTTTAACAGACCGAGGAAATTTTCATCATATTTATTTTTGGACAACAAAACTTTTGTTTCTTCTTGTTTAGCTGGAATAAAAGCAGATTTTAAATTCAACAAAAACAATTAAAGGTGAATATTTATATTATTGGTATTCTTAAGAATTTTTATTTCAATTGGCTACAGAACAAACCACTGTTGTCCAATGACTTGCCTAATTACCATAACTTGCCTAGTTAACCTAATTAACCTAGTTAAGCCTTTAAATTGCACTTTCAGCTGAATACTATTTACAAAATGTCTAGCAAAATATTACGTACTGTCATCATGGCTAAGACGAAAGCGATTAGTTATTAAAACGATTGTTTAAAAATGTGTTAAAAAAATCTTCTCTCTGTTAAACAACACTTGGGAAATGTTGTTAAAAGAATTTTCTTTTTTTGTGAACTTCGAAAAGATTTGCTTCATGTTAGGATGGAAACCCCGCTAGAGTTCTCTAAATTAAATTACTGGATGGAACCGTGTCCTGCATTTGTTTTGTTTGTTTGTTAGTCCTTTTTTTTCCCCTTCTTTTTCTCTTAGACTTGAATGCATATCAGAATATTGAAGAAAAGATCTTTGGTTATTTCAGTTTCATCACAGCTTCAACATGATGCTGTTGTTGCGAGATTTTCTAATTGTTGAAAGATTGTACCACATTTTTCGTTAGGAAACTGCTAATACATTTTTCCGCCTCAAAGAAAAACATAACTTTTGGCACATATAGCTGTAAAAACTGTCTACTTGAGTGCTTTATTGCTTTTGTAAAACTTTTATTACTGTAACTTGGCCTTTTATTCCAGGAGGGAATGAAGCAGCACTTTGAACTGGGTCAGTTTTTAAAGAAACGCTACACAGGATTCCTGAGTGAGGACTATAACAGATATGAGGTAACTATCTTTTTAAATTTCTCTGTTCAATAAACTTAGAGTTGCTAGACTTCAGTTGTCTTTTTTGTATTTGTGCTGCAGATATACATCAGAAGTACAGATATTGACCGGACTCTGATGAGTGCAGAAGCTAACCTGGCTGGCATGTTCCCACCCAACGGTTCTCAGGTCTTTAACCCAGATTTGAAATGGCAACCAATACCTGTTCACACCATCCCAAATGACGAAGAGAGGGTAAGACATTACACTGATGCTCTGTTTTCTCTTTTTTGTGGCATACTGTAACTTGGCCCTGACCTCTGTTTGGTGAGGAGGTCATATTTGCACAGAAGCAGCATCAATAATTCCTCTGGGTGTTTGAACTGTTTCCATGCCCACATCACCTGCCTGTCTACAGCGTGTTTAGGTTTGATATATGTATTTGTTTTTCTTTTCAGCTACTCTCATTCCCACTGGAAAACTGTCCACGTTACACACAGCTCATGAATGAGACTGAAAAAACAGACATTTTTCTTAACATGACTGAAACCTACAAGGTGAGTCCATTTATAGCTAATATTGTTACTATTTGTTTTTACAGTGATTGTAGTATGGTATAAAACAAAAAGAGTCAAACTGTAATACCCCAAGAGTTCAGTTGGCTTATGAATATTTATCATAGTTTGTAAATTCTTGAACCAGTAGTTGTAAAAATTAGTTAGGAATATTAATAAAAGATACTTCGGATCTCTGTATACAGTTGAAGTCGGAATTATTAGCCCCCCTGTAGATTTTGTTTCGCCAATTTCTGTTTAACAGAAAGAAGTTTTGTTTTTTTTCAACACATTTCTAAACATAATAGTTTTAATAACTAATTTCTGATAACTGATTTCTTTTATCTTTGCCATGATGACAGTAGATAATATTTTACTACATATTTTTCAAGATACTAGTACTCCGCTTAAAGTGCAGTTTAAAGGCTTAACTATATTAATTAGGTTAATTAGGCAAGTTAAGGTAATTAGGCAAGTCATTGTATAACAGTTGTTTGATCTGTAGACAATTGAAGAAAAAAAATACATTGCATAAATATAATAATATTGACCTTAAAATGGTTTTAAAAAAAATGTAAAACGGCTTTTAATCTCAAGAGTTTCTGTGCCCGACGATCGGGTTGTCGTGGTTCTAACCTTCGACCGCCTCTCGTTCCACAATGCACCGCCCCCTTACGGCTCCCCCTGCGGGCGGTGAGCCTGCAGGAGGATGGTGCTACGTCGCTCCTTCGGGTTGAGCCCGTGGGATAAAACCCAGCCACCAGGCGCTCGCATACGAGCCCCAACCCCAGGCCTGGCTCCAGGGTGGGGCCCCTGCTGCACCATACCGGGCGACATCATGGTCCTTGCTGTTGTTGTGCTCATAAGGGATTTTTGAACCGCACTTAGTCTGACCTGTCACCTAAGACCTTTTTTGCCTTGGGAGACCCTACCAGGGGCATTAGCACCCGACAACATAGTTCTTAGGATCACTCAGGCACTCATATCCCTCCATCACCATCACTGTTCATGGAGGAGTAGATGTGGATGACATTCACACTGTGTATCTTAGGTCTCTGGATATTGTGGGGCTGTCTTGGCTGATGCATCTCTACAATATCGCATAGAGGTCGGGGACAGTACCTCTCGACCTGGCAACTGGGGTGGTGCTTCCCATTTTTAAGAAGGGGGACTGGAGGGTGTGCTCCAACTATAGGGGGAGGATCCGGCCGATGGTTGAACCTAGCATCCAGGAGGAACAATGCGGTTTTCGTCCAGGCCGTGGTACACTGGACTAGCTCTATACCCTCACCAGGGTGCTCGAGGTTTCATGGGAGTATGCCCAACCAGTCCACATGTGTTTTGTGGACTTGGAGAAGGCATTCGACCGTGTCCCTCGTGCATTCTGTGGAAGATGCTCTGGGAGTATGGGGTCAGAGGCGCTCTGTTAAGGGCTGTCTCGTCCCTGTATGAACAGAGTAGGAGTTTGGTTCGCATTGCCGGCAATAAATCGGACTTGTTTCCAGTGCATGTTGGACTCCAGCAGGTCTGCCCTTTGTCACCAATTCTGTTCATAATTTTTATGGACAGAATTTTGAAGCGCAGTCTTGGGCTGGAGGGGGTTCGGTTTGGCAACCACAGGATTTCGTCTCTGTTATTTGCAGACGATGTTGTTTTGTTGGCTTGATCGAGCATGCACTGGGGCAGTTTGCTGCCGAGTGTGACGCAGCTGAGATGAGAATCAGCACCTCCAAGTCCGAGGCCATGGTGCTCCACCGGAAAAAGGTGGTTTGCCATCTCCAGGTTGGAAGAAAGTCCTTATCCCAGGTGGAGGAGTTCAAGTATCTTGGGGTTTTGTTCATGAGTGAGGGAAGGATGGAACGTGAGATTGACAGGCGGATTGGTGCAGCGTTAATGCGGTCAATGTATCGGTCCGTTGTGGTAAAGAAGGAGCTGAGCCGAAAGGCAAAGCTCTAGATTTACCGGTCAATCTACGTTCCTACTCTCATGGAAATGAGTTTCCTTCGCAGGGTGGCAGGGCGCACCCTTATAGATAGGGTGAGGAGCTCTGTCACCTGGGAGAAGCTCGGAGTAGAGCCGCTGCTCCTCCACATCGAGAGAAGTCAGCTGAGGTGGCTCGGGCATCTGTTTCGGATGTCTCCTGGACGCCTACCTAGGGAGGTGTTCCAGGCATGTCCCACTGGTAGGAGGCCTCAGGGAAGACCCAGGACACGCTGAAGGGACTAAAGGGCTGAAGGGACTCTCCAGAGAAAAAAAAAAAAAAAAGGAAATACTGTGAAAAATTCCTTGCTCTGTCAAACATCATTTGGGAAATATTTGAAAAAGAAAACAAAATTCACAGGAGGGTGAATAATTTTGACTTCAACAGTATACTGTCTTCACTTGCTGAAACACTTCTTTATTACTGCAATTTTTACCTCTACATGTTGGGTTGGACGTTTTTAATTGACTTAATAAATATTATTAACACTCCACCCTTTGATTGGAAGAAATCCTGTTTATAATATAATATAATATTATATACTGAATCCCTAGATTTCTGACTGAACATGATTATTTTTTTTTAATGAACATATCATATTTTCATGTGCAATTGTTGAAAAGGAACACTTATATTTATGAATTTATATTTATTTCATGGTTCTTACTTTTTCTTTTGTTTTTTGTTTAATGTTTGTTATTTTATTTCATGCAGGCTTTTATAGAGATGGTGAGAAATCAAACAGGACTGGAGTTGGCCTCCATTGAGAATATTTGGAGCGTCTATGACACATTATTCTGTGAGGCGAGTTTCACCTGCCATTCATGTACACACTACTCTACTTCTAGCATTAAGAACCCCATCAATCAAAGTCAATCATTTTTTCAATTGTCATTAATTGTTTTGCTTACAACACGTTCTAATGTGCATGAGAATGTTTCATCTTTACTTTTATTTTTGAACCATGCAGATTTTGCAATAAGTGTAAAATGTATTGTTTCAGTTTAGATCCTTACAATGTTAACAGTTGAGTGTTTTTTTTTTTTTTTTTTTTTTTTTTTTTCAATTCTGGCATCATTTACTCACTTGTTCCAAACATGTTTGAGTTTCTTCTGTTGAACAGAAAATAAAAAAATGTACTGAAGAATGTTTGACTAAAAAAAGCAACCATTGACTTCCATTATATTTTGGATATGCATGTCAATGTCTTCAGAATAGCTTATGTGTTCAACTAGAAAAAGAAATTCCTAAAAGTTTAGAACTTGAGTGTGAGTAAATGTAAAAGTTTTGGGTGAACTTTCCCTTTAAACGATTTTCTGTAGACTGTAAATGATGTAAATGACTTGCATTGATGGCCTTTTTGGCAATCCAAATCAGCTACATTTACTTTATCCCAGAGTGCTTTTATGATGCTAAGAAATGTTTAAATTCAAATGTTCAGACAAAAAAACCATCAGATCAGATGACCTCTCTCTCCAACTCTTTCTGTGTTCTCCTTTCACAGGCACAACACGGGAAAAAGGCGCCTGATTGGGTGACTCCAGATGTCATGCAGACGCTGAAGCTGTTGAAGAACTTTGGTTTTCAGATTTTATTTGGAGTCTACAAGAGAAAGGAGAAGTGCAGACTACAGGGAGGTGAGAGCTTAGTTCATCCCTGAGCTCAGCTTTTTATTCAGCAATGATGTAATATTGACTATTATATAAAATAAAATAAAATAAATGTTTATGAACATTATTATAAGTTAAAAGTTAAGTTCCCCTTGCTCTAAAACAGATCTTTAAAACATAAAAATATTCAGGGGGAAAAAATAAATGGAAAAACATAAAAATAACAGAAATGTTGGTGCCATTCACTATAAACAACATTATTTATAAACATTAAGCCTTAGCAATCTTTAAGTGAAACTGAAACCAATTCAAGTACGTGTGCATGCTTGTGTTTTTTTTTTTTTTTTTTTTTGCTTCGTTGCTGATATTTATATTATAAAAGTCGCTTTGGAATATAATATGAGTAAAAAAAGTAACCTATTCTGGAAAATTCAATACATTAATTTTTCGACCAAGCATAATAAAACAAATTCATAAAATAATAACCAAAAGACAGAGGATAAAATATTTATAAAGTTAAACATTCATTCATTCATTTTCCTTTGGCTTAGTCCCTTATTTATCAGGGGTTGCTACAGCGGAATGAACCGCCAACTATTCCAGCATATGTTTTATGCAGAGAATGCCCTTCCAGCTAGGAAACACCCATACACTCTCGCATTCACACACACCCATACACTACAGCCAATTTAGTTTATTCAATTCACCTATAGAGCATGTCTTTGAACTGTGGGGGAAACCGGAGCACCCGGTGGAAACTCACGCAAACACGGGGAGAACATGCAAACTCCACACAGAAATGCCAACTGGTCCAGCTGGGACTCGAACCAGCAACCTTCTTGCTCTGAGGTGACAGTGCTAACCACTGAGCCACCGTGCTGCGGCATTAAACATTTATAGTATTTTTGTTAGTACTATTTGGTTGGATTTTGTGCCCATCATAGACATAATTTAAAAATTATAGTCATCTAAAAAAAAAAATGTAACAGTGGAGGATATTAGTATTTTTGTAGTTACATTATTTTCATATACAAAGCAGTGTTGCTGGAATAGAGGGGAAGAGGCTGCTGTCAGGGAAAGGTCATTGTAATAATGTAAAGAAACAAAGAACTCTATTCTACACTGAGTGTAGAAAACAAAAGTGAACTAATTTCTAATGTATACTGCTCTTATACTCTTGACTCACAGGCCTGCTGTTAGATCAGATCATCAAGAATCTCTCGATTGTTGCAGCTCCAGACTCTCAACACAAAGTGAAGATGATGGTTTACTCCGCTGTAAGTCACTATGGCCCTGTTTACACCTGGATTAAGATGCATTTTGGCCAGTCAGATCACAAATAGAAGAGGGACATGCATCCCTGTTTACACCTGCTGTTTAATCTCTTTTGTTCACTTGCACTGTCTAGTTTCATTAAGGGAGAGTGTTTGTACAGGCCTTTTCTCATCTTTTGATCTAATGTTGTGAAATAAGCTTAAGTAATTTGCATATGAACATGAAAGGAGACAACAGAAACAATAGAGACAGCAGGAGATTTTGTTTCTGCTGTCAACTACGGCAAACTTTGTGAGGCGTATTTTAACCAAACATACAATTTCACATGGCAAATTGTAAATCGCACTTCAACAAAACAACCTGTAATGTTTATAAATATCATAGAAAAAGATCAAATAAATGATGCAGGCCCATTGATTTATATATGTAAAACTATATTTATTTAACACCACTGGGTTTTCACTCAAACCAACTTGTTGCAAAATGCTTTCTGTTTGTTTGCAATTTCAATAATTCGCTGTGAAGCAGAGTTTGTTTGTTTGCAAAGCTTTCGACCAAATCAGATTTCATCTGCTCTGAAAGTGGTTGAAAGTGGACAAGCTCAAAACATTTCTGATCCCATGTTCACTTGTATTTAGCATCAACAAAAACACATCTTTATTGGGCACTCATTGGAATACTTATCGAAAAAAAAACCTGGAGTGTTACTGGGGGTAATTACAAGACTTTTGGCCTTTTATGACTTAAAGAAATTGTATTATAATCATGGTCAATGAATTTACCATATATGGTTCCTCACCCAATAAAGGGTTAATAGCAGGTGTAAACAAGGCCTCAACTGACTAAAGCCCCTAAATTCTGAACAGAGCAAAGTAAGTTTATATAATCTTCTCTCATTCATCTATTTTCTCAATAGCACGACACAACTATTGTAGCCCTCCAGGAAGCTCTGAACGTCTTTAATGGTCTACAGCCGCCTTATGCCTCATGTCATATGATAGAACTTTACCAGGAAGAGAACGGGTAACATATGTTGAACTTTTCCAAAACTTCATGCTCTAAAAGACATCCTTGGTCAGCCACAGGTTTCCTCTGTTTATGTCTATCAGGACGTTTTCAGTGGAGATGTTTTATCGCAATGACAGCCGATTGTCTCCGTATGCGCTGTCTTTACCGGGCTGTTCTCAGCGCTGCCCCCTGCAGGACTTTGTGAAAGTCACTCGTGAAGTCATTACACCTGACTGGAATAAAGAGTGTCAGCTGAGCAAAGAATCCACAGATTCAGGTATACGTATGTACAATAATAACTTAAAACAGTTATTTTTGTTTTACTGAATATTGCAGCTTTTTTTTGTCTTTAGTTTTATAAATGTTAGAAATTGTAGTTTGTTTAGCAATTTTGTTGTGTAATTGTGTATATAGGTTATAAACCACATAAACTAATGAGTTATTGGCAAAAAGTACTTTGATCTCTGATAGTGTGTGTGTTTTTGTGTGTGTATAGAGGTCATCATCGGGCTGGCTGTATGTGGTGTTCTGCTCCTCCTGCTGGTTCTGCTGCTGCTTCTAGTGCTGTGTCGTCACAAAGAGCCCATGGCGAGTTACAGTCACATCATAAATGAGAGCGACTCCTGACAATCATATCAGCTCCTCCGCAAAGGGGACCTTTCAGAGGACAGTGAAGAGGACACACTCTAAGACCAGCAGTTTGAAGACTGTTTGAACTTCCTTTGGCCACATGTTTGATCATATTGGGGAAGACAAGCGTGCTTTACCACATGCTTGTAATTTCAAGGGTTTCGAGAAAGATAAAAAGGGAATTAAGAGTTTGCGTCAGAAGCATTAATGTAACACAGATTTATTGTGTGGCTCTGTGGTTTTGTACCAAATGCTTCTGTACAAATTATAGAGGAAGTCAAAATATCTCTGAGATGTGGAGTAAAGCTCCTATGTCAAAGACTGTTGGTGTCCCATTTGTGCTCCTGGTCCATTAGTTCTTGTCTACTTATGAGCTCTGTTTACTTGACACACCTAAAGACTCGATGATAAACCAACGAAAGACTCTTGGATACACATCGAGGCCTTACCCTACACCCATGGAATTTTACCCTTCTTTCTGTATATGATCGTCTCCTGATTTACAGCCACACAATCATTTTGTCAAGTAAATTTCATAGTAGCGACATGAAGAGCAGCTTTCTCAGGTTAAGCTCTGTTGAGCTGAATCGTTTTAATCTACTGCAGATTCCTTCCTTTGAATGTTTTGTCATTTGACTTAATGATGATCATCAGTCTCTAGAAATAAAAGTTACATTTTCACTCGATTATGGGAGATTTTTTTTTTTTTTTTTTTCTCAGAGTAATAATTCAGTCCTAGGTGCTTCATGTTTAATGTTAAATTGACAAACATTCCCAGAATGATTTTTGAAAAATAAATATTACCATTCAAAATCAACTCCAATGTGTCCAAAATTGTGCTAATGCCTCATTTTGGTTTGTTTTTGATGGTTGCGTTTCACTGTCTGGATTCATTTAAAACAAATGCTGTAATGAGTAACTGAGGGAAATGTGAAGGTTTGGCATGAGGTGCATTTAAAACAGACAACCCATATTTCTTTATTTCTTTTTATTTTCATCAAATTTCCAAACAGTGTTTGACAGGACAACTGTTTTAATCAAACTCATCTCTTGTACCAGCTCATTAACATCTTGGTAACAGTCAAAATGGAGTATTATAATACATTTGTACTAGCACAGAGTATTTACTGTAGTGTCAGAAAAGAGCTTCAACTAATGTTTTGATCAATATTTTAACCAGAATTCACAATAGGTGTTATTCTGACTTAAAATAATAATAAATAAACATTCACTGCTTAAAACATATTCTGATATGAATATGGGCAGTGTCCCCTCAATATCCATGTTATATAAAGTCCTGAGGCCTCATTTATAAACGTGTTAAAGATCTGCAGTTTCTGAAACGTTCCAATAAATGATTCATCAGTCTTGCTTAATCACAGTTCTTGAATCTTGTCCACTGTTTTCTGTCTGAACCTATATGCATTGCATGAATTTTGGGAATAGCTTCTGTGAAACTGTAAATGATCAGTCAGTGAAGTGTTTGGGAAAACTGTAGAATGAGTTGGTTTTATTCTCCTCACAGATTATCCATCCAATATTAAAAGAATTAACTTATTACAATTAACAAGCTACTTTTAGCAGACCACAAAATTACCCCCAAAACTCCAATCAACAGCAATATTACAGACATACATTGAACAATATTGTTCTCTTGGGAATACAAAGAGAAAAAAACATCTGGAGGAACAGAACACAGTTGAATCTGAAAGCTTTTGCCACAAACTCCAATAGTATCTGACTGCAGGCTTGCATATGCAAGCTGAGACACATGATCTCAGACATGCAATCTCAGACATAACGCACTCAATGGAGCTAGTGATGTCACTGTGAGGGGCTGGGTTAGGTGTGCGCATTAAAAGCATTGCATGCATCTCAGCTTGCACCCAGTCTGCAGCCAGACCCTTCTCACAAACACCTGTGATACTAAAGTCACATTAAAATTCCAAGTGTAATGTCTTGAAAATGTCGACAAAAACAAAGCCAAACATACCTCACTCAGTTTTCACTATGTAAATACATTATTTGTGGTGATTTTTTTTTCAGTTCTTTTGAATGGAAGCCCAACCCATAATTTGAACCGCAGTAGGCATGTGCAGAAAAAGGTGGATCAGCTCCATATACAGAAAGCCCATAAATCAATTAATTACCACAAAGCAGGTTAAAGTGTCGCTCATTTGAACATACATATCATAGAAATGACATTGTGATTTCAAATGTATATTTACATATTTAAAGTTGGATTTTTATTATTATTTCTTGTACATGACAAAAAGCTAAATAAATAAATTCTAATGTGTTGCTCACTTTTGATGCAGGATGGAGTTTAGGAGCATTTTATGAACAAGGCCTTAAACTTCTGCAGGTATTGTGACATCATAAATGCAAGCAGTGTGTACATGTTCAAAAGTAAAAGCATCCACAGTACAAACGTTTCCACACATACTCCTCCAAAACAACAAATCCTTTTTATTATTATTATTATTTTGTAAATAACATACATTTTAGACAAGTTCATATAGAATTCTTAATAGAAATGTTTGTCCACCTAGAAGCAGACCTTTATCTGGACCAGTCCAGATCAGTGCATCAGGTTGGCAACATAAAAAATTCAGTCGAAACATTTAACACAAGTTGTGGGACTTCATTCAAAAGACAACAAAACATTTTATCCTTCTTAGTCTGTAAATCGTTCTCTTTTTTTCAATATCGTACTCATACTTTGCTATAATATTAAATACATGGTGCAACATCAGGCCGGGTTGAGTGACCCGGGACACATCTCAAGTGTTTTTTTTTTCTCTATCATCTGGAATGAATGTTCAGTCAGCAATCTTAAAGGCGGTTTAAAGTCTACAAAAACACTACACAGGCTAAGCACCATTAAAAACCTTAAGGATAACACTAAGCACACACATACGTACGTGCACACATTACCAAAACAAAAACAAAAAAGTTGCGGCACCTCACACACAGTTAATCTTTTTTTAACGCCGCTCTGACCTTTAACCTTTACACTCAACATTCAATAGTCAACAGTGAGATGGGGTCACTGTGCAGTTTGACCATCACAAGGATTTAAGGATCGACAGGTATTAAGATGTTATCTGACACACGGAGAGCAAAAGAAATAGGAAGAGAGAGAGAGAGATGTTGATTGTCTGTTGTCAAGGTCAAAGGTTAGGAGCGTGTGAGGTAAGGCTCTGATCAGGCGATGGCTTTGGCCTCGGGCAGGAAAGCCTCCCAACACTTCACCAGCTGCTTGAACATAAACAATTCAGCAAGGCTATTCAATAGTATATGCATATGTAAGGTATACTGTATGTAAAACAAACACTGCAAAAAAATGATTTTTGTACTTGGGGTTTTCGTCTTGTTTCTAGTCCAAATATCTAAACATTCTTAAATCAAGAATCATATTCTCATATGATTTATCATATTCAAGAATCATATTATAAGCAAAAAATATTGTCTTGCTTTAAGAAATAATGTCAAAATGAAGTGAGTTCTGCCAATGAGGTAAGCAAAATAATCTTGTCAAAAGGAAAAACATGGTTATTTTTCTTGTTTTAAGGAAAAACTCACTTAATTTCGACTTTCTTAAAACAAGACCATATGTTTTGCTTGTCGAAAAAATGCTTATTGGTTTAAGAATTTATAGGTATTTGGAAACAAGACAAAAAATCTAAGTAAGACAAACATTTTTTGCAGTGAATACACACACACACACACTTACCCGATGCTGTGTATGTAGAAGAGACTCCAGGTATTTCACTATGTGCTGTTTGAAATCTCTGGCCTTCTCTTTCTGTGACAGATGAGTAAAATGAAATCATGTACAAATTGTACGTATAATGATTTGTGCCTTGACATTTCACTGACAATGAAAATTCACTGTTAGTTCTCATTTAATCCAAAATATAGGTGATTGTTGTTTTCTTCAGAAGAACAAGATTTTTTTTTTTGCTGAAACCATGATCCTTGCTGATTTATAAAATGGAAATCATGGCAATCAAAAATTGATGAAAAACATAAATGTGATCCTGAACCACAAAACCAGTCATAAATCAATTCGTTGATACTGACTTTTATATATCACATGAAAGCTGAATAAATAAGGATGGGAGATTTTTTGACCGATAAAATTATTTGAAAATATGGAATCTGAGTGTGCAAAAAAAAAGAAAAAAAATCACCTTTTCAGTTGTTTAAATTATCTTCTTAGCAGTGTACATTATTATTGAAAGTTCTGATATATTAGCAGTAGAAAATGTACAAAATATCTTCATGGAACATGATATTTGCTTGCTATCCTAATGATTTTTGACATAAATATTTTGACCCGTACAGTGTATTTTTGGATATTGCGAATAATATACCCATGCAACATTAGACTGGTTTTGTGGTCCAGGGTGACAAATAGGCAAAACAAAATTAATACAGTATGTGTGGCTCCTGATAATACATTTTACTTTTAAACCTTTGCTAATGAATTAATTTCACATTTTAAATTTTGTCAATGAATTAATTTCAGTATTTTTACTTAAAATCAAGAATGCTGAGCGTGTTCATGACAGTCTGGAGTCTGTACATCATTGTGCTACAGGAAAGAAATCACCAACATATTGGATGATTTTCTTGAATTAAAGTACTTGATAGAATTAAAAAATACATCCAAATACGAAATACCATATGATGTTTTGTGCTGTATCTTTACCAAAACTGTACATTAAACAACATGTCATACCTCAAATCTGAGCACTTCCTTACGCACAGTACAGGTGACTCTTTCAAAATCTCTCTCATACTGACTGACTTTAGACTCCCACTGTGCAAAAACACAAAAAAGAGCCTCATGTTAAAAATCAAACACATTAAAAATCATCTGGAATCAACAGAAACATGCAACAAGGATGTTAAAGGGATAGTTCACCCAAAAGTCTAAATTTACTCACCATTTACTCACCCTTAAGATGTTCCAAATCTTTGGACTTTTTTCTGCTGAAGAAAAAAGAAGATATTTTGAAGAACCCTGATAACCGGTAGGCTTTTGCATCCATAGTAGGGGAAAAAACATACTATGGAAGCCATTGGCTACCAGTTTCCAACATTCTTCAAAGTATCTTCTTTTGTATTCAATAGAAGAAGAAAAAACTTTAACAGATTTGGAACAAGTGGAAATGATGACAGAATTTACTTAGTATTTACTTACCCTTGGTTGGTTCCAAACATTCCAAAGTTTCTTTTTTTCTATTGAAAGCAAAATGTTATTTTGAAGAATGTTGGAAACAGTAACCATTACCATTAACATCCATAGTAGAAAAAACAAACACTATGGAAGTCAATAATTACTGGTTTCTTACATTTTCCAAGATATCTTCTTTTGTTTTCAACAGAAGAAAGAAACTCAAAGAGGTTTGTGAGCAGTGAAGGGTTAGTAAATGAGTCATTTTGGGTTGAACTATCCCTTTA
>CAIGQV010000818.1:8690231-8704533 GCA_903798115.1 Danio jaintianensis | reverse complement strand
CACACACACACACACACACACACACACACACACACACACACACACACTGATGCACACGTGTCCTCGTGCACACATGTACACACATGTTGATGACAGCTTTGACACCCTCCTCTTCCCTCCCCTTGGAATTTAGAAGCCTCTCGGGACTCAAAGTTTCTATCACACGGAAACTGTCTACTAAATGAAAGGTCAGTCAGGCTGGATGGATTCAGTTTCTCCTGAGGATGACTAGTATATTTTTGGCTCATGTTGTGAATTTTATGCAATTGCGGCACTACTGTGCTGTTTAAAGTATGTTGCTTATAAACTGAAGGAGCAGAATAGTAGCAGGTGAACTTACAAGACAAGAGTAAAAAAAACTTCTTATGACAAATACGCAAATGCTACATTTGTAGGAACAATTCTCCTTTTGTCTCCTCCAAACATTTGAATATTGAGTCCACGTTGCACCAAACTGTCTTGGTGCTTGTTATTGATTACTTAATTGTTTTGATCATTTAAATGACATTCTACTTCAAAGCTGGTTGCATCAAAATCACATAAATATTCTGAAAAATAAAAGTATTGTATAATAGTAAGTAAATATTGTATATAATAATAATAATATTCAAATGTAAATCAAAAATGAATTTGAAATATGTGCAAAAATTGATGTTCCTTATTATTCTGACCTGCTAAATCATACTTACCGGGATTAATCAAGTTTTTTGGTGTTTTTGTATTGCAGTTTATCTCGTACAGTGATTTACGCTTTTAAGCGTGCAATAACTCACTTAGGAGACTGAGTAAAGTAAATAAGCAATAAAATAAGAAAAACATACTTGAAAGCAGGGGTTATTTATATGTGTGAGGCTGGGAGGGGTAATATTGGCTTTCAACAGCTTGAAGTCTCATTGGACTGTGTCGAACACTAATTCCATAAAGAGTTAAAGGGTTTTGCTGAGCCATCACAGAATGCTATCAAAACCTTCTTTCAGTACAGAGGCTGCCCGCAGTTCCTGGTCTGTCTTGTTCCCCAGATTTCCGTAAGGTGAGATGATTTTGATCTGTTACACTTGCTGTATAATTGTTTGAAGTTTTTTTTATGTGTTTTATAATGACTTTTTACATTTACACTAAACTAGGAAGGAAAATATGTGGTAATTTATATGTGAAAATATATATTTATTTTTAAGGACTAAACATGTATTTTAGAAAAATTAGTAAAAAATAATTTACAAAAGAACGTTTTTTTCTATAGAAAAATGCTTTTGGGTTCCCAAAGAAACATTTTAGTGAATTCTTAAAAGAACCCTTTCCTTGAACTATTAATTAATTCTTATTTTTACAATTTGAAATGAAATTGTTACATAGTTGTAAACGGGTCTTTATGGAACCAACGATTTCAATCAAAGACAATAATTTCTTAAAGATGTAGGTTTGGCAATACAAGGCAAAGGAATATGTTTAGTTATTTATAAACTAAGTTGGCTTCCTTTCCTTTATTATGCTGGTTTAGGATATGTAAATTGATTGTTAAGTCAAAGCATCCTCTTGTATGTTTTCTGACAAGCACATTATGCAGTCTTTCAACATTTATTAGACAATATCTGAAGTGAGGGATAATCCTCTTGGACCAGGGTTAGGTTAGGTGCCATTCTCAAGTGCTCATGGATGAGGTATAAGTATTTCAATTACTTGAATTGTTTCAGACCATTGACTCTTAAAAGGAGTTGTGAAATCAAGAAAATTATCAAGATATTATTGAGTATATAACATAATAAGGGTAACGCCGCAGAGCTGCGGGAACACTGTGTGCTAACATTTCAATAACCCTGAAATCTGAGGCCTCAGTCAATCCATCACACGGCTCATCACTGCAGCTACGGTCCAGTTATAGATCTTGAGGAATTCTCGACATATGGGTTTTAGGAATTTGAAGAAAGTGAAAGATACTGGAGATATCGTAAGATGAAGAGACAAAGCAAGAGTCAAAAAAGAAGGACGATGTGGTTTGTTTGACTAAACTTCTACCTGATACAGTATAGTCTCTGATTGACGTTTTCAGCCGTTTGCTCTTGATACAACACTTTGGATAATTTTACACACAGAGATCAGCTTTCTGCTTCACTCACATTTATGTCACACGCAGCTAAATGCTAGTACTGGGTGATACACAGCCTCATAGTCTTATTGACTCAACTTTTATTTCATTCTCTAATTATCCTATATCTGAAAGCAGTAAAGCTACACTGTAAAAATTCCTTCATGTTTTCCCAACACAAATCGATTATTATAATTGTTTCTGCAAATTTAAGTGGATTTAACATAAACAATTAAGTTGTCCCTAAAAAAAACTTTAAGAATTGTGTTGATTCAGCTCATTTTAAATACAGCCAGCAAAAATCATTTTTTGAGTGTATATGTATAATTAAATCTGCAATCGCAATGCATGAGTTGCTTAAAAGGAATCACATTAATTATATTAAGATTCGAGATAATGTATGTGTGTGTGGGTGTTGCAGGAACAAATGTAAGTACAGCAGCGGTCTGTTTTACTTGGTCATAAGATATACATTTTTTGTCAGCATTTCAGATTTAAGTACAAATTATTTATGCATGACTGAAAGTGAAATACTTTCATATCAGCCACTTGATAAGTAGGGTGTTCTCTGTTATGAATGAGAGTGTAACTGAGTGTGGAGGAGTGTGACTTGTTTACAGCTGTACAGTAGTTGAAAGTGATGACTGCTGATAGTGGTACTGAGTGACGGTAACTGAATAAGTTGTGAATGTGATGCACACAGCAAAGAAGAGCTTAGAGAGCAGCTCTGTAAATAGGTTTAAGTGGAGTTTAATGCTCTGAAACTTAATGTTGTGAGATGAAATGATTACTTCAAAACCTTTCTTTTGTCTAGGGTTTCATTTAGGCGTAAGTCTACGTAACTAGCTAGAATAATTGTGTTATCTGCTTAAGATTTTAAACATTACAAACAATGGTCTTTAACACAGTCTTAACCTGATCTCTGTTTTCTTACAGGAGAGCACAATAAGCCTGCTATCATGTCTGAGTAAGTCTAAAAACATCTTTAACTGGAAGTCTAAGTCATGCAATATTAAAGTGCTGCAAGAGTGATGTCAAAGCCTGGAGGACTAATTTGCCATGGTTCTCTTGATTTTCTTCTGTGGGTTTTCATATTTATGAGTAAAATAATGTCGGGGGTAGCTCGATGATACCTTGATGTTTTGTTCTACATCATAAAACTGCACTCAAACACATTCACAATCCTTATGACGTCCTTATGAATATTATTTATTACAAAAATGTAACATAACTGTGCCAAAAATCACGTTCGGAGTATGGGTGTGTTTAATTTATTTTTTAGAGCAAAACACAAATGCATTGTCAATTTGTGTTTACCGCAGACCTTGTTTCATTAATAAATTGAAAAACCCCATAAAAGCAAATTCTCGTACGAGACCAGTGCTCAGAATCCATCTCTGGCATCACAGCAGTCTACACACATACAGTTCTAAACTTAATTAAAGGACTGAATCATTTCTTTCTTTCTTAAAATCTTAATAGCAAAAAGATGACCTCAAGCCGTCGGCACCATCTCAAGGTAAACTGGAGCATTCCATTAGGACTTTTTTTGTTTATCAACTGCTGTGGCTACGGTTTTCTGAAGTGCACAGTGCACACAATGCACAGTTTTTTACCTAGTCATAATTTTGTTGTCGGGAAGTAATAAATGATTTACGTATATTGCAAAAAAATATGAATTGATCTTTATTAACAGAAGTTCGTCAGTCATGAACTTGTTGTCTGTCTTATGTTGATTGATTAACAGATGCAGGCAATTCAAGAGTGAATGCACAATAAACAGATGCATGTTCTTTATAAATGTTTATTTTCACTTGAGGTGACACCAAATGTGTTATTTTAAATACTCAAGAAGATGGATAGTTTTTAGTGCTGCCAAATGATTAATCACGATTAATTTCATTCAAAGTAAAGGCTCATATATACAAAATATATTTGCTGATACTGTGTATATATAAATATATGCATATATATGCACATATGACTATATTGTATAGAATGCTTGCTTATATATATATATATATATATATATATATATATATATATATATATATATATATATATATATATATATATATATAATACAAATTATATATAGATTGTAAATAGATGTATTTTGTGTATTTTATGTACAGTATGTGTGTGTGTTTTTACATGTATACAGTACATACACAGTACACATACATATATAAAGTTGAAGTCAAAATTATTAGCCCCTCTGTATATTTTTTCCCCAATTTGTGTTTAATCGAAACAAGATTTTTTTCAACACATTTCTAATAGTTGTATTACTAATTTCTAATAACAGATTTCGTTTATCTTTGCCATGATGACAGTACATAATATTTTGCTAGATATTTTTCAAGACACTACTATTTGGCTTAAAGTGCAATTTAAAGGCTTAACTAGGTTAATTAGGCAAGTTAGGGTAATTAGGCAAGTCATTAAATAACGATGGTTTCTTCTGTAGACAATCGGAAAAAAAATATTGCTTAAGGGGGCTAAAAAAAATTGATATTAAAATGTTTTTTTTAATTTAAAACTGCTTTTATTCTAGCCGAAATAAAACAAATAAGACTTTCTCCAGAAGAAATAACATTATTGGAAATACTGTGAAAAATTCCTTGCTCTGTTAAACATAATTTGGGAAATATTTAAAAAAGAAAAACAAATTCACAGGAGGGCAAATAATTTTGACTTTAACTTTATATTTAGCCGTATATATAGCCGGCAGCTAGCTCTCTGCAACTCTCACATGGTCGCCCACTGAAGCTAAGCAAGGCTGCGCCTGGTCAGTACCTGGATGGGAGACCACATGGGAAAGCTAGGTTGCTGCCGGAAGTGGTGTTAGTGAGGCCAGCAGGGGGCGCTCAACCTGCGGTCTGTATAGGTCTTAACGCCCAAGTATATTGATGGGAACTCTATACTGCTCAGTGAGCGCCATCTTTCGGATGAGATGTTAAACCGAGGTCCTGACTCTCTGTTATTAAAAATCCCAGGATGTCCTTTGAAAAAGAGTAGGGGTTTAACCCCAGCATCCTGCCCACTGGCCTCTGTCCATCATGGCCTCCTAACCATCCCCATATCATAATTGGCTTCATCACTCTGTCTCCTCTCCACCAATCAGCTGGTGTGTGGTGTGCGGTCTGGCGCAATATGGCTGCCGTCGCGTCATCCAGGTGGTTGCTGCACACTGGTGGTGGATGGGGAGATTCCCCCCAATGTGTAAAGCGCTTTGAGAGTTTAGAAAAGCGCTATATAAATGTAAGGAATTATTATTATTATTATATTATGTAAATACAAACTTTTATCTTGGATGCAATTAATATTTTGACAGCACTAATATTTTTACTTTTATTTTTGTGTGCATGTGTCATATGAATCACTAACCAACTGTGACTCGTTACACCCCTATAAATATAAAAATCCACCTGCCAAAGTGGCAAGTGGGAGTAACTGTTACACGCCTCTGCTAATATCCACATGCATTTGGTTGGCTGGTGGGTGTTGAAGATGTCACGCCAAGTGTCATTTGTTCATTGTTTGTTGTAGAGTTTGATTCTGGGTATAGCCAAGGATCTGATGTTGGCTGAGGAAAAGCAGGTAGAGGTGGATAGAGTTAATTATATGGAGGAGAAATGTCCACCTCTCTCTCTGCCTGGCTCAATGCAGGAATTGCAGGTGCACATGCATGAAGCCTTTCATAATTTCAGTAATTATGTATTTTATTAGTATTGTTTAAAGTTCTCTTCACTCTGCTCAGGATCTGTGCAAACAGCTTCATCAGAAGCTTGATGTGGTGGATGAGGAGAGATACGACATGTCTATCAAAGTGGCCAAGAGCGACAAAGAGGTTATTTGTTTCTCATTCCTCTGTCCCTATCCATCTCACTGCTCTATTATGGCTTTAACTTTCAGCACATGACACTCTGCGTTCTTGTAGATTGAGGATCTGAAGATTAAGGTTCAGGATCTGATAGGTAAATTCAAGAAGCCTGCTCTGAAGAAAGTGCGTATGTCTGCTGATTCCATGCTGCAGGCCCTGCTGGGTTCCAAACACAAAGTATCCCTGGATCTGAGAGCCAACCTTAAACAAGTCAAGAAAGAGGTCAAGGAGGAGGTGAGGGCACATTACATCCCTCAAGTAAATCGGTCAAATACCAATTTGCCATACAAATTCCAACTTAATGATTATTTGGTCGATTTTTTTAGGATAAGGAGGCTGTGGGAGACTGGCGTAAGAACATTGAGGACAAGGCTGGCATGGGCGGCAGGAAGAAGATGTTTGAGTCCGAGGCTTAAACAGGCCATTTTACTTCTGAAGTTGATTTCTGATGGACCTTCTGTTGCACATTTCACTGTCAAAACGTGCTTTCACATTCAACCTACACATCCAACACGGCAACAGTAACTATGCTAATCATGATATTGATACTGCCATGTACTACATGAACTCACCTTAACCAATAAATTTGGGAAGAGAAACTGTCATCTGATCATTCGCTTCATTCATCTGATCATTCTTCATTCCTCTTCACAATTTTCCATTTTCTTCTTACCCTACTAGAAAAAAATAGTAATACTCCCTTTATCTTTTTTCTCTTAATTCGCTAAATGATTAAATGTATATTTCTCTTCAGCCATTGTACCTCATAACTGAACTAAAATCATCAACCATGATGCTCATTGCATTGCATAGCAACATTTCATTTTTCCTTATGCCTAATGAGAAGTAAACGAAATGTCTTTTTTAATTCTCTCTTTGTCTTTTTTTGTTTTTAAAAGATCTGTTAACCCTGAAGTTGATGAAATGATCTGTGTATCTATTCTCTGATAAATCTATGCAGCACCACTGTGTGAAATGATTATAGGACTCTGATCACCAGCGGATGAAAATAAAAGAAGAGGACTGAGAGGTAAGAGACATGAACAAATGTGTGTGTGGCCTGATATTCACTGTTGTCTATTGTAGACAAGACAAGCTTAACAGAAAAACAAAAACAGCTTTAAATCATACTAAATACAGACATTTTACACTGATGGTTGTATTTAGGAGTAAGGATAGGGGATGTACAATGTAAAAAACATAATGTTCAAGGACAAACATGGCAACTCAACTTGTATTTGTTGTTGTTGTATGTGTCTGTACTTGTTCAGGTATATTTCTGAGAGTCAAATGATATTTGAAAATATCATGACAACCAACAACACTTTGTAAAAAAAAAATTCTGAAGTTATAAAAAGAATGAAATTTAAAAAGGAGAAAATACCATTTCAATTTTCTACTTAAAATGTCAGATTTCATTCAATATTCCACTCTGAATTGTTAAAGTTAAGTCAAAGTTTGTGAACCCTGTTTAGAATCTGTGAAAATGAGAATAATTTTAGCAAAATAAGATAAGTCATACAAAATGCATGCTGGGCTGCACGTTGGTGCAGTGGGTAGCACGTTCGCCTCACAGCAAGAAGGTCGCTGGTTCGAGCCTCGGCTGGGTCAGTTGGCGTTTCTGTGTGGAGTTTGCATGTTCTCCCCGTGTTGGCGTTGGTTTCCTCCGGGTGCTCCTGATTCCCCCACAAGTCCAAAGACATGCGCTATAGGTGAATTGGGTAGGCTAAATTGTCCGTAGTGTATGTGTGTGAATGAGTGTGTATGGATATTTCCCAGTGATGGGTTGCAGCTGGAAGGGCATCCGCTGCGTAAAACATATGCTGGATAAGTTGGCGGTTCATTCCGCTGTGGCGACCTCAGATTAATAAAGGGACTAAGCTGAAAAGAAAATGAATGAATGAAAAATGCATGCTATTTTTTAGTACTGCCTGAGTAAAATATTTCACATAAAATATGTTTACATGTTCACAAGACAAAAACATAGCTGAAATTATTAAAAGAATCCCCTGCAAAAGATTGTGTTTTGCTTTTAATATTGTCTGTGTGTGGTTACCAGATAGAGTTTTTTGCTTTGTGGTGGTTATTCACGAGTCTTTTGTTTGTTCTGAACAGCCTGGTGTTCTTCATACAAATGCTCCATGTCCTGAAGATTCTTCAGTTTTTCCAGCATCATTTGCACATTTGAACCCTTTCCAGCAGTGGGGGGTATCATTGAGAGTTTGAAAATTTAGAAATTGTGTTGTTTGAGTTCCTCAGTTATCCTGAGTGTGAGAAGATGGATCTCCAAATCATACAGAAAAGGAATGGTTTAAATCATGCTAAAGATTCTAGACAACTGAATTTGTTCAAGAAGGTAGCTTATCTTGTTTTTTAATTCTTTTATTGGTTTATATACAGTGCTCAGCATAAATGAGTGCACCGCTTTTTGAGAATTAAGATTTTTTTTACCCATTTCTCAGTAAATGTAGCCAATACTTTTTGGTGCATTTAAACAAAACAGTTTTATATCCGTTAAATTAAAAGTTTGGTCACCTAACATCTTGAGGAATAGAAAGATAATACATTTAAATTCAAATGAGTTATTGCAAAAAAAAAAAAGAAAATTACAAACTACAAAATTTCAACAAAATATTTTATTTTTCTCTAGATTTTTCCTGTTTATTAAAAATGTATTTAATATTGTTCCCTAACATGTATTTGTGTGTACACATTTTTGGACTGTGATTTTTATTTTTTTGTTAGATTTGCTCCAGATTTGGCTTTGGCACTGACTAATCTAATGTATATGCACAAATATATTATTGTGAACCATTCTATAGAAAATTATTCCTTTAACAGAGAGATCTGTAAGGGGTGTACTCATTTATTCTGAGCACTGTATACCTAACAGTTTTTGAGGATGAACAAAATCGAATTTAGATCAGGACAGTCTGGCAAACGTGTAGGTTTTGAGTGAGTATAAACAGAATATAACAACAACAATAACAATAAAAGCAACACATACTAAGAAATGAATTGTGTAAATATTTTATAATTTGTAAAATAAAGAACTGATTCAGAGCTATAGGATTTTTGTCAGGGCAATAATTGGGGTACAGTGTAACATTTTTGTGTAAACTCCTGTATTAATGCATACTGTCCAGATACCAATGTTTGTCACCCTCATGTGGTTAAGAGAAGAAAAGCAACAATTTCAAGGAACAGCAAAATAAGTTGTTTCAATGTGCCACAAAATAAAAGGGAGAATATAGAGAGATCATATTGTAAACTGACCATTATAATTATAGGATGACATTTGTTTTTGAACAAAGCCAGTAAATTAAAAAATATATGTATTTATATAGAGCTAATCACTGCCACTGTATACATGTAACCAAGCCTGGTGGCCAATCTTCATTGATTGCATATTTCACCAGTAAGAGCAGAGTGTGAAGGTTTAATTAGCAGAGTAATAGCACAGTTTAAAAGCCCAATTCACTGCAGAATTCAATGTGCACCTCAACTCTCAACTGTTTGTCAGGAGCTCCACAGGGTCAATATACATGGCCACGCTGCTAAAGCCAAACCTTTGGTCACTCGTGCCAATGCCAAACGTCAGTTTCAATGGTGCCAACAGCGAAAATCTTGGGCTGTGGACAATGTGAAACATGTATTGTTCTCTGATGAGTCCACCTTCACTGTCTTTCCCACATCCGGGAGAGTTACGGTGTGGAGAAGCACCAAAGAAGCGTATCACCCAGACTGTTGCATGCCCTGAGTGAAGCATGGGAGTGGATCAGTGATAGTTTGGTCTGCAATATCATGGCATTCTCTAGGCCCAACAGAGATATTCATCAGAGGACATAAATTAAAACCAGAGCTATTCATAATTGCAAGGTGATCATTTACAGTTCTTATAATTACACTACCTTATATTTCAGCATTTATACAGTACATATGTACAGTACCGTATACACTTATTTCTCAGGAAACATGAGAAGGACACTGTTTGCTGCAACACTGAGTGGTGAAGCACATAAATGTTGTGGGAAAATTGTTTTAAAGGTGTTATATATTTATGCTCTGTTGACAACTATATAATTGGCATTTTCTGATGTCAAATGTATTTGCTTTTGCTTGTTGGTTGGTATTTAAACACAGCATTTCCTTGTAATGGTGTTTTCTAATAAAACAGGCCCTGAATATCCGTTCAGCAGTCGAACAGGATTAGTATAATGGTTTACTGAACACTAATGCATGTTCCCTGTAAGATTTCTGCATGCTCGCTGTAGGTTTAGAGATATCTATATTTATTTATATCTATCTATCTATATAAATATCTATCTATATTTTACATTTCCAGAATTTCAGAATAAAGTCTGTTGAGGAGTAATTGTAAACTGTAAATTGTGATATGTTAAATCTTATGACTTGAGTTACTTGAGTGACTTTTATTTTTCTGATGATCTCTGTGGCTCTGAAATTTGCCAGCAAAACGGAAGCCATGTAATATATCAGCATTCTTAGTAGTCTGCAATTTCTGTGATCTCTACACATTCTCTGTCATGTTTTCCAAAGTTTATATTGACGGAAGTAAGCCAATTTACAGCCACATCTTTGTCTTGACCTCTCCTACCATGACTGGTTTGAGGTATCTGAGGACAACAATTTTTTTTTTGTAAAATGCACATGCACTGGACGTATAATGTAATCACAGAGCACAGTTTTGGTTATGTTTTTGTATTAGGTCTACCTATACTCTAGGTTGTGGACACCAAAGCATCCCTCACAGTCAACCAGGAGTTGCTCTTCATTCAGCCCAGCATCTGCTCCCATCATTCCAATCCTAAACATTTTGTGAAGCTGGGGCATGGGTGTGGGCTGTTTGTCCATCTGTTCATCTTCCTGCTATAGGTTCCCTGATGCCAGAAATCCAGAGATGCTCCACAAATCTCCTGCTCTCTGCTGCCCCAGAGGTTTCAGGACCCACCCAGAGCTGCCGCCTCAGTTCCAGAGTTTCTACTTAGCCACCTTAGAGGTTAATAGAGGCTAACAGTTTAGCTGTGTTTTACTATGCATGTCAAATGGTTTGAACCCCAGATCTTACTTAGCGAGTCCTCGTTGGCTCAATCTAGATGATGGGTTTGTGATGAGAGTGATCTACTTCAAAAGTTAATCAATAGGCTACATTACATTTAAATAACATTTAAAACATTAAAATATATATATATATATTTTTTCACAGTCTTCACTACATGTGTGTATGTGGAGAGTTGCCTATGTTAGATCATACGGAATCATTTAAACTCATTATATTTTATTGTCACATATAATGCATAAATGAATTTATTTAATGGACAAATTCAACACAAATGTGTAAGGCTTTTATTTGTATTTGAAACTATGGAGTGTGTGCTGGTTGCTTTGATGCAGTGTTCTGGCTGAATGTTTTAAATAAGCACTAGATGGCGTTGTTCTCAACACTGTCTAAGCTTCAAATCCTCTCCCAGAACAGTAAAGAGAAAGCCTCAGTACGTCGTGAAGCTCGATTGCCTTATGTTCAGATGCTCCAGACCTCACGTTTACTGCTGCCACAGAGCTTTCATGGACATCACAGGGAGTTTGGTTCGCGCTTTGACCCAGCCAAAGCTGCTGTCTCAATTCCAGAAAGACTTGTTTTGGTCACCTCGGAAGTTCCTAGAGCTTCTCAAAAAGTCAGTTGACCAGGTCCCAGAACTCTCCAGAGGTGACCCTCACTGCTTTTTTATTTTTATATCCAATCTTAATATTGCTTGAATTTCCTTACTGGATTTCAGTTACAATATGATTCTACACCTGGTAAACACTGTTATCAGAAATATGCACACTACAAACATTTAGTTCTAACTTTTCTCTGTCACATCAGTGGGTGTTGTCATACTGATGAAAACTATTAACAAAATAGATTTTTATTTAAAAAAAGAAAGGTTTGTTGAAAACATCTGATCCCATGTTGCTATAAAATGCTGGATTGATATAGGCCTATTCACAATTATTAACATAAATTTTATTAATATTTAAAAGAATGTTATATTTAAAAAAGTAGGTGACACGTTGGCTCAGTGGTTAGCACTGTCGCCTCACAGCAAGAAGATCGCTGGTTCAAGTCCTGGCTGGGTCAGTTGGCATTTCTGTGGGTTTCCTCTAGTCCAAAGACATGTGATACAGGTGAATTGAATAAACTAAATTGACCGTAGTGTATGAGTGTGTGTGTTAATGTGAGAGTGTATGGGTGTTTCCCAGTGCTGGGTTGAGCTGGAAGGGCATCTGCTGTGTAAAACATATGCTGGATAAGTTGGCGGTTCATTCCGCTGTGGCGACCCCTGATGAATAAAGGGACTAAGCCGAAGGAAAATGAATGAATGAAAAAAGTACATATCAATTGTATTATTATTAAGTGATCGCATTCCTATTACAATGGAGCAGTTGCTTTACTCATTAATGCAACTTTTCATACCTTAAAAAAGTTTGACCACTTTAAAGAAAAATAAAAAATTTTTGGTAAGTAATAAGTCTTAATATAAATAAAATATAATTACTAAAGGCTTGTATTATTTTATTTTCTAGAAGTATGATAACATTAGTGTTAATGCTAGTTAGTCTTCATAAATGGCAGCTACCTTGACATATATTTTATAATGACTATTTTTGTTAATCTGTTTAATTTTGTTGTTGTTTCTTGTGTTGAGAGGACAAGACGAGTGTAAAAGCAATGAACCAGATTTGTGCTAACCGATACTTGACTAGTTAAAGGGCCTTTTGAAACATATTGGTTGTTTTATTAATTGCAAAAAAAAAAAAAAAAAAAAAAAACGTACTAAGTTAAAGCTAAGCTACTGTAGAGGTCCATGCCTGTTGTTTACATTGCTGAATCTGCCTGTAACGTTCGATTTATACGCAGATATTTATTTAACATAGCATAAATGTAATACTTTTTGCATTTCGGTTATTTCTAGCCAATATAACTTGTTATACATTCAAAATAGCTATATATTTACAATTAACAATAACTGATGGACTTTACAAAGAGTGGAATAAAAACTTAAAATCCTACCTAACGTAGAAGAATCTGCCTCTTTTCCTATTTGCGTAGATAAATATGTATGACCTCTACACTTATAAAGGATGAATATCCATTTTATCAGGTTATTGCGGGAACAGAACGAGACGAGAGTCCACTCACGCGATACCTTGAGATTCGCGAGTCACGAGAGTAATGCTTCTTGTTAAAAACGTTAATCAAAAATACTTTAGCGTTAATGTAGTTATTCTACAGCCTACACGTGTGAGATAATACAAATTAAAATGAGACAATGAAAAAGAGAAAATGTGAAAATATTTTTGTATTTAACCTTATTTGGTCTGGCTTGGGAGTGCCCCTGTACCCCCTCACCAGATTCATCAACATTTTTCTTCACAATGAAGTTCACATTGTTTTCATTCAGTACCTGCTTATACCTGTGCATTGCTATACTACCTTAGTAATTGAGATAGTAAACAAAAATTCTCAGAATAAGAAAAAATTCTAATAATAATAATAATAATAATAATAATAATAATAACTATTCAGCTAAAAGGTTTAATATTGCCTTTTAAATGTACCTCCTTGTCTGACTTGACTACTTTAGTCTCCATGTCGTATCTTTGTTCATCAACCATGTCAATCTGCTGGTGCATCTTCCTACACAGTTACTTTATGCAAAGACACACACACAAAGATATTTTTTTCCACACGTCTGCAAAAAATGTTTTTAAAGTCACCATATATCCTTCTGTATATCAATCACCACAGTTAAAGCTAAAAATCTTCTTAAATGTTCAACCAATTAAAAAAAAAAGTCACACAAATCTGAAGGTGACTATACATTTAGAGCACATTTGCATTTCATTTAAGCTTAATGTCGTTTTAATTCAATCTTCGTGTGTACCTGTATCTCTTGCATGCTTCCAGGCAGTGAGAAATTAGGGCAGTTCTCCTCCATGTACCTTTGTTTTTCTTCCTCTGCCACTGCTGCTTCTTCCTCCAGAAGCCCATGAGCAATTTGAAGCAACAAGCTCTGGAGCCAAAACACATATAGACAGTAATCAACGAGAGAATCACTGAAGTTCATATAGCTCAGATGTCATGAAGAAAAAGATGACCTCACCTTCAGATGGTGCCTACGGCTGGAAGTCATCTTTTTCATATCAGAAAGCAAATGTTTTTAATTTGAGAGCAGCAGTCAGTGTCTGGGATGACTGCAAATGGAACTCCAGAAATTGCCACAATCAAACTATAAGGTTCTGCATGTTGAGCAGTTTTGAGATACTGA
>CAIGQV010000818.1:8663882-8690221 GCA_903798115.1 Danio jaintianensis | reverse complement strand
TCAGTATCTCAAAACTGCTCAACATGCAGAACCTTATAGTTTGATTGTGGCAATTTCTGGAGTTCCATTTGCAGTCATCCCAGACACTGAATGCTGCTCTCAAATTAAAAGCATTTGCTTTCTGATAGGAAAAAGATGACTTCCAGCCGTAGGCACCATCTGAAGGTGAGGTCATCTTTTTCTTCATGACATCTGAGCTATATGAACTTCAGTGATTCTCTCGTTGATTACTGTCTATATGTGTTTTGGCTCCAGAGCTTGTTGCTTCAAATTGCTCATGGGCTTCTGGAGGAAGAAGCAGCAGTGGCAGAGGAAGAAAAACAAAGGTACATGGAGGAGAACTGCCCTAATCTCTCACTGCCTGGAAGCATGCAAGAGCTACAGGTACACACGAAGATTGAATAAAAATTACATGAAACTTAAATGAAATGCAAATGTGCTCTAAATGTATAGTCACCTTCAGATTTGTGTAACTTTATTTTAAATTGGTTGAACATTTAAGAGGATTTTTAGCTTTAACTGTGTTGATTGATATACAGAAGGATATATGATGAATTTAAAAACATTTTTTGCAGACGTGTGGAAAAAAATATCTTTGTGTGTGTCTTTGCATAAAGGAACTGTGTAGGAAGATGCACCAGCAGATTGACATGGTTGATGAACAAAGATACGACATGGAGACTAAAGTGGTCAAGTCAGACAAGGAGGTACATTTAAATTTAACAACATATACTTTATGTAAACAAGTACAAATAGGTAGAAAATGCATTTTTATTTGCATTAAAAAAAGTATGTAGTAAGCAGAAATAATATACTGAGGCTAAATTAAATTTTACAAATGGATGATGCCTTACAAGGACAACAAAGCCAACCCTACACCAGCCCATAAACTCAAATCTAAACAGTCTCTCATTAAATACCCTTTTTATTTACCAATAAGAACCACCTTAGCATATGTTTTATTGGCAGATACCCTTCATGTCACAACACTCATAAACTCTCCTATTCACACAAAATGGCCAACGTAGTTAATCCAATTCACCTATACCCTGTCTGGGAAACCAGAGCACCCGGAAAAATCACACACGAACACGGGGAGAACATGCAAACTACACATAGAAAGGCCTCCTAGTCCAGCCGAGACTTGAAACAGTGACCTTCTTGCAGTGAGGCAACCGTGCTAACCACTAAGCCACTGTGCCGCCCTGTGTGTTATTTATTTACATTTATTTATACACTAAGTGCAAATAGACACTCCATTTAACTTCTGACCAAAACTTTAAAAAACAAAAAAACCTTTTCTTGATGTCTTTAGATTGAGGATCTGAAGATAAAGGTTCAAGACCTGAAGGGTAAATTCAAGAAACCAGTTCTGAAGAAAGTGCGTATGTCTGCTGATGCCATGCTGCAGGCCCTGCTAGGCTCCAAACACAAAGTCTCTCTGGATCTGAGAGCCAACCTTAAACAAGTCAAGAAAGAGGTCAAGGAGGAGGTGAGAACACATTGTTAACTTTGTAAAAAAAAACATTAATTATAAAATGTGGGAAAAACTCACATTTTCTGTTGACCTTATTCTGCAATGCAGAGGTAAGCTCTTTTCTTCGATTGTTTTAGTACTTCTGATTTATTTTCCTATATGGGGAAATTACAAGGAATAATAAACGGCAGTAAATGATCAAACTACTTTCTCTTCGAACAATTGTGTGTTTGTAGATTATGACAATTATGACAGCACATAGAAAATAATATAATAAGAAAATATAAGTTTGCATCCTCAAACTGCATAACAAGCTGGTTTTTATGGCTAAAAATCAATTGAGGTGAATGAGACCAGACATCTCATGCCAATAAGGTTCCAATGGCTGCACTCACTCGTATCTGAAAGAATAAGGTCAACATTGCAGATTTTTGCAACAACATATGAAGTCAGTTAGAGATAATTAGTCAGCAATGGTGAATGAAGAAGAGAATAAAATGTTCTCTCTATATGCTGAAATTGATCAGAAGACAAAATACTCAAGAAGATATTTAATTATTGCACTTTTCTGCCATTGCAGGAGAAGGAGGCAGTGGGAGACTGGCGTAAGAACATCGAGGATAAGGCTGGTATGGACGGCAGGAAGAAGATGTTCGAGTCCGAGGCTTAAATCTGCTGTTCTTCAATAATTTATATTAGGTTGTCATAATTCTTGTGGTTTTTAGGTTTTGAAACAAAAAAGTGATAATATTATCTGTAGTAATGAAGTTTAAGTTGGTAAAAGCAATGTACTGTAAGAAGAAAGTTTTCAAGTATGTGATATGCTTTAATATGTTAATATAGGGCTTTAATATGTTTAAAAAAATCCACTTTTGGTCTTTGAAATTCAGTAATACAGTAAAACTTGTTTAAATGCTCAAAATTGTATTGAGGTGAGTTTCCTGGAACAAAATAAACTACAAATCAAAGAATCAAAGTTTTATGTTTTGATGTTTTTACTACAAACCTAATTTCATCTTCACCTTTGGAACAGTCAGACTAACTACACAAAAAGTACAACAGGAAAAACTACAACACTGTAACACCAGCTCTTGATTGACAACAAGCTCATGAAAAGCACTCAGGGCCAAAAGTCTTTAAAAGAAAAACGTAAAGTTTGCTTGCATCAACAAATATTTGGACTGTGTCAAAAAGCACAACAGATGAAGAAAAATGTTTATTCATAAAGGACATTGTAAGTACATACTAGCATGAACCTATACAAACATTAAACATTATATAGTCTTCCTTTAAAGTCACCTCGAACAGATTGACTTTTTTTTTCTTATATTCTAATGTACATTCACTTGAAACAGTCCTGAAATAAAAAAAATTTGAGATGTGTATAATTTTGTCCTTTGAGAACCAATTGGATTGTTGGATTATGGCAGTTGCTAACAAAATAAAAGAGCAGAAGCAGAAACGAGATGCACTGATAGCCTCTCCTGAAAGGCATTCCATGTGACCAGAAGTGAAGAAAAGTTGTTTCGAAGGGGAAAGAAGGTTATGTTGGATTAAATATTCTGAAAAATATTCGGTAAATTAATTTTTACAAAATAATGAAGTGCAGAAATACATTGTTTAAGCACTAATATTCATTCATTTTCCTTCTGCTTAGTCCCTTATTTATCAGGGGGTCACCACAGCGGAATGAACCGCCAACTATTTCGACATATGTTTTACACAGCGGATGACCTTCCAGCCGCAACCCAGTACTGGGAAACATCCATACACTCTCACATTTATACATGCATTCATACACTAAGCATTGACATATACACATATAAAAAATAAGAAGAGTCCATTTTGATTTCGTGGCAACTTTAAAGTAACTGCTTCAACAGGCAAACTGTATTTTTGCTCAATCAAATTTCACACGTTTTGTTTCAAGACTTTACCCCTGATTGCCTTCCACATGGGTCACATGCACACAGATTGTTGATACACTAACCAAGTTTCAAATGAATTCTCTGATTTAATATGATTTTAGGCACTCCAATTGTAATGCTTTGTTTTTTGTTTTACACATTCTTTCATAAACCATATTATACATACAGTAGATGTCTAATGAGTTAAACAAATTTAATGCCTACAGTATGTTTAAAGTAAATATTAAACTATTAAAGTTGCATAAATGTATGGTATTGAACTATGTCTATATCTTCACATCACACCCTCTAATACACATAATATACATTAATTGGGCTCACCAATGTGCAGTGATCATTACAACCAACAACATTCATAATGATATTAATTTAGTTAAGCCATGATTCATTAAAATGCGGTACAATTGTGACTGGGTGATTGTCTCCAATTATGTACTTAGGCCTACTGTACCTTAGCCTACCTGTTTATTATCTTAAGCAGTTAGGCAACAGGTAAACAATGCATGCTAATGTATTAGTTCTGAATCGTGCGTCTGACAGCATGCAGACTATTAGCAGCCCTCCAATGCTATTGTTTTGTGGATGTGTGTGTGTGTGTGTGTGTGTGTGTGGTATCATTTTACTCTCCCAGAGGACTGTCACATGACTGGTTAGCTTTCTGTTGATTGGAAGAGAGAACTGGAATAGACAGGAGCCAGAGTTTCAAAGCTCTGAATGAAAAACACATGGAGAGAGACAGAGGAAGGGAGTGAGTGGAACAGAGAGAGAGAGAGAGAGAGAAAGAGAGAGAGAGAGAGAGAGAGAGAGAGAGAGAGAGAGAGAGAGAGAGAGAGAGAGACTAAATCCTGTTTAGTGAGAGAAGGGGAGCACATTCACACCCTTCAGAGGACTCACAGGAAAGGAGAGAATCGGGGAAACAGTCAAAAATCCTCTTCAGTCACAGCTGAGTTTTCAGAGTAACTCAAAACATGTCCAGCTCAATCCTGCGACGAAATTCCAGCAAAAAGGGACTGGAGAAGCTGCAGAGGTGAGATTTTCTTCATTTGCATGCATGTGTGAATGTGTTTGTCTAGTGTGGCCATTTGGTGATTTAGAGGTGTTTTCTTTGATCTACTGCAGTCACACCGGTTGTCTTTAAACAGATTACAGTACAGTTCATTAAGTTCTGTTTCATTATTCTTGAATTTTAATTAAGATAATTCATGACTTTTTAAATGGGCTGATAGTGATCATCTGAAATGCTGAACGGCAACGAAGAATCATCAGGACAGAGAGAATTTATCAAGCAGAATGGAGGGGTCAGTAGGGGAAACACAGAGCATGAGTTCCTTCAGCTGTTTATAAGTCCTTCAGGGTTTTTAGGGGGAAGGGGTAAAGTTCTTGTAGGTTGTTTTGAGGTCAGACAAAATCTATAGTCAAAGAATGCATGTGATGTAGTGAGACTCAAATCATCAGGGCGGCAGATGATTGTGTTGTTGCGTACACTATAGAAATACTGTGTTATTTAACACTATCAAACACTATAAAAACTCAACTGCTGGGTTAAAATTTTATTTATTCAATTTATAAACCAACTTTAACCCAACAGTTGGGATTGTCAGATAACCACTCAAAACTACATTCTAAAAAATCTGTGATGTCATGAAATGATAATGTGGATATGTCTGAAGTTAAAATAAAAAAACGTTCCAGATGTCTGTTTTTCACACGCCGCACAGTGAGTCAATTCATGACATCATATGGAATGGCAATGACAGGCTTCAATGGCTTTTATGACTGGAATTTTCCTGGGCTTGGTGACATCATCATTATCATCATCAGATCTCCCCCCGCAGTAAATCTGCTGGATGTATGATAGGGGACGGCCCCCCTCCACTCTGCCCTGAGGACCCGGAGCCTCCTTTAAACTGGAAAAATTGAGCTGCTCCAATTCCCAAACATTCACATCGAGAGTTTTAAACAAAGAAAAAGAGTTTAGTTGTTATTGGTGACATGAATGTAGGCTTTACTTTGCTATCTAGAGAGATCTGTGTGTTTTTTTCTTCTGTGTTCTGTGTGTCGACACATAACAGAATGTGATCGTGGAATTAAGTTTTACTGAACTTTATTTGGAGAAGGATATTCAGAATGCTTTTTGTTTGATGTATCTGTCGTATAGTCATGGACTTAATTTGCTATCAAAAGTGGAATCATAATTATTATTATTTTTGTATTTATTAATGTTTTTGAAAGTTGCAAAATGAGATTTGTATTGTATGTTTTTTAGTGCATTTCAAAATGTCTTCTAATATAACAATTCTTCAGATCCACATGATCCTTTAGAAATAATTTTTATATGTAATGTTGTTCCTCAGGAATCATTTTTAATTATCAATGTTGACAGAACAGTAATTTTTTTTAAATCCATTTCTGTGATTGTTTGATAATGAAAAAAGTAAATAAAAAACAGCTTTTATGATATGGAAATCTTTTGTACCATATAGATTTATTTATGATTAATGCAATATTGCTGAATGAATGATTAGTTTAATAATAATAATTAGTAGTGTTTATGATACTATGTTCTTACACCAATCTTATACTTACAGTAAGTGATATGATAGATGTGTAAAACTATCATCAAGCAAACATCCTTCTCACGATTACAGTGAATATTAGGTAAAAGTATTAGTATCAGTTGTTTAGTTCTTGTAATGTCAGCCTGTATAAAGGAAGCCAGTTTAGCTATTTCCTGTCAGTGTAAACCCTGCACTTCCTGTCCATGTTGAACTTACTTCCTGTCCATCTCTGACCCTGCCTTCTGTCAGATGACCCATCGCTGTCATAGTCAAAATGATGTAGATTCATTTTTCTGAATATATATATATTTCTCACGTTTGTTTTTTTTTGTTCTTAAATAGTTTTTGTTGTCTGAGGCTTACTTATTAATCTTCTAATCTCAAACTCCTGTTGCTGTCATTAATAGCAAACTAATGCAGTTATCCGTGCAATAATTAAAGGTGTTGCTAGAAATAAATAGAGGAAAATATAGAGGATGTGAACCTGTGCTTGAGAGGTTCTCAAAAGTTTTCGACAGCAGCATATCTAATAATACCAAACTGTAAGTTCCTCTGCTTCAAGAAAAGTGCCATTATTACCTCACTAGTGAGAAATGTCACATAGAAATGATTTTATTGATAAAATCGCAAGAGCAGAGCTGACAAGACGTTGTGTGTGTGTGTGTGTGGATGCTTCTGTGTTTGTGCAAGTGCGTGTCGGATTGTATGGGAGAAAGAGAAGGAAAAAGAGAGTCTGTGTTTTTCCAACATAATACGAATATATATTTCTAGGGGACAAAAATTAGGAAATAGTTGAAATCCAAATGTCAGTTTTTAGACTGCTGTTTAATGCAAATATTTTGGTCAGTTACTTTGTGGGTTTTAGACCTTTTGATATTGTAGGCAGTAAAGACCTCAGGAAAAAAAGGAAATCAATTGGTTATAAGCATGCGTTCCTAAACAGAATTTACGTTTTAAAAATTTCAATTCGTTTTACATCAATTGTGTGTGTGTGCGTGTGTGTGTGTGTGTGTGTGTGTGTGTGTGTGTGTGTGTGTGTGTGTGTGTGTGTGTATGCGTGTGTGTGTGTGCGTGTGTGTGCAGAATCACTGTTCAACGCAGTCTGGAGGATGCAGAAGAAATAGAGAGAGAACATCGACGGCGTGCAAGAAGCAATTCCTCTACTGAGCCTTTTCAACCCACCCTGACCCCGCAGGACAGCCCTCGCACTGCACTGCCTCTGGACAACCAGTTAGTTTCAAAATCATTAAAAGTGAACTCTAGTCTAAATCAAGAAAAAACTGTACTGTGCTGTGTGTGTGTTTGTTTTGTTTCCATGGAATCTCAACCCCCACATTCTGGCTTAAGCCAACTTTCTCTTTCTTACTCTTTGTGGTAATCTGTTTGTGAATTTAAACTTGTGTATGTGTCAAGACCACACCTGCACTTTTCAATCAGTTGCAAAGGCATCTATTCTATTCTAACAGACTCAACTGTTCATGTAGACCTGATATTCATATACTAGCATCCTGAGTCGCAATTCTGAAAGTATTTTAATGTTTGTTAGGCGTCCGAATGGTCTCATTCCAAGCTGTCCATCGTCTTTGGAAGAGGACGAAGGCTTCAGTGATTGGACACATCTGAGCAGGCGCAAACAGGGACAAATGGAACACACAGATGCTGAAACACATCTCAACGGCTCTCGGCACTCAAAACTTCAGCTCTCTTTTAGCTCTACGCAACAAAGCAAACCGTGTGATTTAAATGTGAATGACAATGTCCCATTTATGAAGACCCGACCCCCCCTTTCAAATCAGAAACACCTGGATGAGGATGGTGTTGAGGAAGAACAGGAAAGACGAGTTAACATTACGTCAGTGGAGAGAGAGGAGGGAGAGCCAAGAAGGATGAAAAGTCATGAGTCGTCTTTCAGGAAAAATCCAAATCAGAGCTTTGGTACAGATGAAAAGGTATAGTTTTTGAGAAGGAATTTGACAAGTAAAAGCTTGCTCACAAACCATAACAAGGATGGTTTTCAAAATGTAAAAAATATATATTGTTAATTTACTCACCCTCAGGCCTTTCAAGATAATAGGCCCTCATAAGCATGTTCTTCAGTAGAACATTAAAAAAAATCCTAAGCAAAAATTGTGGTCCTCCTTGATCCATAAAATCCAACAGGTACTTTTAAAGTCCACGTGAAATCAAAATTTACAATGTTTATTACGTGCTAGAGCACATTGTTGTCCTTTAGGTAAACAATTAATGGTTAATCCACTCAAAAAATGTTTGTTTTGATAATTTTTCAGTGAAAGTCTGACCATTTTCTTTCCACGTTTGGAGTGGCGGCACTTCTCTGTTGACAACAGTCTGATGGCTTCAGTCACAATATTCTTAACCACACCCCTTTTCTGGTTAGTGAGGGAATGATGTGCAAAATAGAAACACCGCCCCCTACTTAATATTCAGTTTCAGTTGGAAGTACACCGAAATAATGAAATAAATGTCTCCGTAACTTCTGGTTCACACGGACTTTAAAAGTAAAAAAATCATATACAGGTAAAACTAAATTGATACCTGTGGTTCAGGATGGTACATTGAGGTCTTATGAAGTGAAAGATCAACATTTTTGTGAAAAAACCCCCAAAAAACTTAAATAGTATTTAAAACACTATTAAATTTAATTCACAACCTCAGCAAATGGTCTTCAGTATGTGACAGTCTGGAGTGAGAGGTTCCTCTATAATGATGGTGCAAACTTGTGAGCTGACCCTGTTTGTTTACAGTGGAGAGGAAGGACATGTGTTGTATTGTTGATAAGATCTCTGTGTATCATCATGAGACACTGGTATTCATTTAATTAATGCCTGCGTAAGTTTCTTTGCTTCTGAATGTGCTTTTGTGAATTGCCATTTTCAAAAGAAGCTAAACATTTTCTTCTGCTCTACTGAAGAATAAGATGCACCCTACATCTTGGGTGGTCTGAGGATAAGTCAACAGCAAATGTTCATTTTTGAGTGAATTATCCCTTTATCAACAGAGTCATGCATCAAAGTCTTTCACAGACCATACATGATTATGATTCTGTTGTTCTCACAGGAAGAAAAGAAGACAGAGATGAAAATTTCCTACACCTCCACGGTTCTCCTACAGCAGAATGGGAGACAATACAGCACTAATGGACAAGAGGAGAGGAGAACACATGACAGGTACAGTACATGCATAGACACACAGATCAATCTCAGATGCTTTCCTCAAGTTTATGATCTTAAATTTCATTCATTATATGAATCGACTCATTCAGTGGTTAGCACTGTGGCCTCACAACAAGAAGGTTGGTTCGAGTCCCAGCTGGGCCAGTTGGCATTTCTGTGTGGAGTTTGCATGTTCTTCCCGTGTTTGTATGGGTTTCCTCCGGGTGCTCCAGTTTCCAGTTTACACCCCTGAAGCTAACAATGGCTAATTAACTTAATGAGAATTCATTTAAAGGGATAATTCACCCAAAAATGAGAATTCTGTCATCATTTACTCATCCTCGACTTCCTTCAAACGTGTTTGAGTTTCTGACTTCAGTTGAATACAAAGAAAGTAGATTTGAAGAATGTTGGAAAGCAGCAGCCATTCATTCATTCATTTTCTTTTCGGCTTAGTCCCTTTATTAATCTGGGGTCGCCACAGCGGAATGAACCACCAACTTATCCAGCATATGTTTTACGCAGCAGATGCCCTTCCAGCTGCAACCCATCACTGGGAAACATCCATACACACTCATTCACACACATACACTACGACAATTTAGCCTACCCAATTCACCTATAGCGCATGTCTTTGGAAACCGGAGCACCCGGAGGAAACCCACGCGAACACGGGGAGAACATGCAAACTCCACACAGAAACGCCAACTGACCCAGCCGAGGCTCGAACCAGCGACCTTCTTGCTGTGAGGCGAACGTGCTACCCACTGCGCCACCGTGCAGCCCAAGCAGCAGCCATTGACTTCTAAATTAGTTTTTGTTCCTACTATAGATGTCAATGGCTGCTGGTTTTTGACATTATTCAGAATATCTTGTTTTGTGTTCAAAAGAAAAAAGAAATTCAAAAGGTTTAGAAGCCCTTGTGTGTGAGAAAATGATGAGGAATATATATATTTATATTTAATATATTAAATGTATATAATAATCGCTTAGACACTAGCTGCTGAATCTCACTTTCTGCAACTAATAAAATCATACAGTATTATAACCAAGGTGTTCATTTGAATTTGCATTTAATACCTAATTTTTTTGTTTCTGTGCCTTGACAACTTGATTTCTCGTGACATTCTTACATTAAATTACAAATTCAAGTTGGTGATGAGATTTAGTCTGATGAACAAACATCAAACACAGTATGGAGAAATGGCATGACAGGAAAACAGTTTGAGAAGAATGTGCCAATGATTGAGAAGCAATAGAGTTGCCTCTGTGTTGAGAAATGACATGAGAAATCAGGTGTGTTTCGCAACTTCCTGAGGAACAAATGTCTTTCCTGAGTTCACCCTGTTTAATCTTACTCAGAGAATTGAAGATACAGAGTAACATGGACTCCACAGTCGATTCAGCAGCTCTCGGCAGTCCAGAGAGGTAAAACTGCGTCTGAGATTAAATAATTTTTCATGAAAATTTGCCCTTTCTCATTTTTGTTGCCTTTAGTGTGTGCAAGGAAGTGTTTGTGAAGAGCAGTGAGGAGAACCGGCAGCAGAGTGAAACAACAGGAGATCAGACTCACGAGGAGGTGCAGAGGATGAGAGAGGAGGAGAGAGAGAAGAAGAGGAGGGATGTGATGGAGAAGCTGAAGAGGTTGAGTATATCCAGCGGGGATCCAGAGGAGCCCTTCAGTCCTCTCAGTCCCAGAAGCCCCTCCTACATGGTATGACATCATCACCGCAAACATCTCACACCTCAAAATCACATTATTATTATTATTATTTTTATTGAACATCCATTGCAGATATGTCCACAAGTACTTGTTGAACAGTATTAAAATGCATTAAACACTACATTAAAATACATAACATTAAAGCTATGAATCTTTTTTTAATTACTGCTGACCAGACATCATCGTTATGTACCTCTGTTTTGAGCTGAAAAACAATTGTCTACATCTGGAGTGATTAGCACTTTATAAAGTGTCAATTCATGTTTATTTTTGCATGTGTTTGTCTGGGTGTTCTGCAGAGTTTAGAGAGTAAATGAATCTAAACGGGTTACTTTAAGTCTACAGAGCAAAGACTATGGATATACAATACTTTCCACTCATATTACTATGGATAATAAAAGCTGCAATACACAATATGGCGAAGTCCTGCTTTCTAAATGAAAAAGCCTGTTGTTAAAAATCTGTCGGTGTGTGTGTCCTTGCTTGTGATGGGACTTGCTCATTGCCTAGACCAACCAAAAAAATGCTTTTTTAATATTATTTGAGCAAATTTGACAGTTTAGATTTTGTGTTTTTGTTTTGGGCAGCATTTTTTTGAGCTTTAAGCATTTCCTTGAAAGTATGAAATGGCTGCCCTATGGCATTGCAAATATTGCCACCATGTGAACTGTGCTATCTACTGTAAGAAATAGGCTTTGTTCAGGACTGCTATAAGCTTCTAGTCAAGTAGGTTAGAGTTAAACTTTGCATGATCTTGCCTATGTATGCATGTGAGGAAAATCTTAAATCCTAAATAATAAAACACTTAAAAAACCTACATTTTAGGGACCTACACTATAATAAAATACCTGGTGTTGTAACTTGTAATCCAATGTTGGGTCAAATATGGGTTGGTCAATATTTCACCCAACATTGGGTTACGATAAGTTTGCAATTGAGGTATTTACATGGATAAAACATGTTTCTAAATGACGTATTTATTGTTTTTTTTTCACTTGTAAAATGTAAAAGGGGTTTGTTATGGGGTGACAATTAGATGAAGAATGTATTTTTCTTTTCCTTAATGTTGTTTGTTACCAATGGGAAGAGATTGGGGCGGAGCTATGTCTGGGATGTGAGTGGGGTCTGGATTTAGTGTTTGGAAGGCTTATTTGAAAACGGCTGTTATTGCAGTACGTTTTTTTGTTTGTTTGTTTGTTATATAATCTGAGTCTTACATCATGGAAATGACACAAATCATCTCTTTATATTATGAACAAAAGAGGTTAGTAATAATTGTACTGTAGGTCCCCAGCCTGATATAAAACATGACTCAATGTACAAAACATGTGTTTGTGTATTGTGCTCGCTGGTGTTTTCACTCTGTAATTGGGTCTGATTATCTTCCATGTGCTGTTTGTGTGACTCTGATGTCTTTCATGTGCTGTGTGTGGTTCTGATCTTTTTCTTCCAATGCGGGTGTGGGTTGAGGGAGAAATGACAGAACTTTAAGCATCTGCTTTACATTGCTGAGGTGCATTGTATGTGCGTGTGTGCGTGTGCGTGTGTGTGTGTGTGCGTGCGTTTATGTGTGTTGTCTCTGCTTGCTGGTTTCAGGCTGAGGGTGAGGAGTGGCAATCAGAAGGTTCAAGCTCGGTGAGTTGCTTACTCTGTGCATGTGCATGACAGTGTGTGTGTGTGTGCTTTACATTTGCTTGATATAGCTGTGGCTATAATTTCTTTGCTTTGCATTTGTTCTGTTTGTGTTTTTGAACATATTCCTTTCCATATTACTTTTGGGATGTTCTGAAAAAATTTTGCTGATTTACAAGTTACTCATTTAATTCAATTCAAACTGTGTCAGTCCAGTTTTCAGAGTTTAAGTTCAGTTTAGTTCAGTTCAGTGTGGTTTAAATTTCACTGCTGGAAGTACAAACACTGAAGAGCAAATCCAACGATGCGCAGCTCCACAGGTCCGAAACCAAGCAAGCCAGTGGCAACAGTGGCGAGGAACAAACTTCACCAATTGACGAACGTGAAGGAAAAAATTATTCTGACAACCTCAGTATATCAAATATAATAGTGAGAGAATAATAAATAAAAAATGTTAACATACAAATGATAAACAACAACAAAAAAAAACAAACACACTTAGGAAATGGTTGACAGGAAGACTTATTTTGGCACTGAATGCATCGCATCCTGTTGGGCAAAACTGAACATTTAAGGCCTTGACACTTTTTGTGAAAGAAAGAAAGAACAACAGCCTACAAGGATTTGAAGGATCAACAAAGAATATGAGCTGCCAGATAAAAGGCCCCAGGAATGACTGTGATCAACATTCTTCTGATGATTATGGAATGAATATGCTTACAACATCAATGGGCTGAACTGCCTTTCAGTATTAGCTCAAACTGATAGAGAATAGCTTTACTTTTTGCAACCGTCACCCGTTACACAATGAAGTTGCTCTGCATTTCACTTTTTGCTCCGTACTTTGGAAACATTGCTCAAACTATTACAGGGTGGTTCACTCAACACTACAAATCTGCTGTTTATATACTGACCCTCAAGTCATTCAAGATGTAGGTGACTTTTTTTTTCTTAAGTAGAGCATTAAAGAAGAGTTTTTTTGATAATTGCCATTGGTGATTTAAAAAAAATAATTCAAGTCAATGGCTACCAGCATTTTGAGAATTAAAAAAATCTAATTGATAGCTGTGGTTTCTTGCAATACGTTGAGGTCCTTTGAAATGAAATGATGTGCAAGAAAGTATTATCAGGAGTCACTGGTATTAATTGTGTTTTGCCTGAATTAGTTTTTTGACTCTTAAAGTTTATGAATCACCAAGGACCAAGATTTCCGCTCATTTACCTTCTTGAAGAAAAAGTTCACCTACACTTTGACCTGAGAGTGAACCAATAAACGATTTTACATGCCAAGTATGTCTAAATATTCCTACTGATAAATTGCTTTACTGTTCACCTACAGATTTCTGAGAGGACTGAGTCTTTAAACCGCTCTATTAAAAAAAAGTAAGTAGACTTCAGAAACACACACACTGAGATAAATGAGTTCAAGTGATTTACTATAGGGACTGTAAAAAATCCCCCTCATAGTACAGAGTTTGAGAAAAAACAAAAGCAGGAATGATGTTTTTGTGTGCTGTGTTATGACATCATGGGTTCATCAGTATTTTCTCTTTGATCTAAACACAACACATGAATGAATCATTCATGAATGAACAACTGTTTGAAACATGGTTTGCCTTTCAGACAGACGTGACACAACACGTTTCGTCCTTCTCCTACAAAATGATGATGTATTATTTAGTCTTTTTGTTTTCAGGTGTTCTGTATCAGTCACAGAAATCCGGAATTCTTTATCACATTGTTTGTCCTGACACAAAGTATAAACAATGTACTTGACGGAGCCTTTGTTTTGTGTCTCTTACACTTCATGAGTCACAGCCCACTTCATGTCCATGCTTGTTCTGAGATCAGTTTCTTGGAAGAACAGCGGTGCTTTAGGTAATGTTTCATCCGTTTGTGCAAACAGGAACAGCATAAAGAAGACCCAGCCTCCCACCATCATTTCCAAGTTAGATGGCAGACTGGAACAGTACAACCATGCCATTGAGGTGAATTACCTTCACGTACACTTGAATAATGTCAGTTTTATTGTAAATCCTGCATTCCAGTAAGTGCATCTGGATGATTACATGCTGCTGCTTTTTAGTGAATTTCTTTGCACATGGAGATCTTACCACGCCCAGTGCTTACAAACACCTGCTATGAAGTTTACCACGATGATCTCATTGTCGGCATGCCCAGGCACCGCTTCTCTTAGTCACGCTGACTCGATTGAACATTTCAATAATGAGCCGGTCCTCTTTTTCCTGCCACCTAACTGTCAGGAAGTGTGCAAAAAACCCCATGGCAAATGCACGTGTTAGATCCAGGTGTCACTGTGTTTTTGTTGCTGAGAGATAAACAGGTGTTTTGTCCCAGTCTCTGATAGTGTGCTATGAATAAGATATCAGAATATTTCCAGTTATGGTGTATGTGTTTGTGTGTGTGTGCAGGAGTGCAGTAAAGAGGGGAATGTAGTCAAGGTAATGGACGTCCCAACACCACCTGAGCCTGTTTCTGCTCGAAAGACCCTTTTTGAGGGGGGAGAAGCCTGGAATCAGAATTCAGCAAAGGCTATGTCCTCTAAGGTGCATACATCCATACATGCATATCTTGACTTTATTCTATGGCACATACATTTTTCCCACAATAAATGTGATTGTTGTTGGGCCCCATTGAATTTCATTGTCTGGACAAATGTTAAAGAGGTTATAAATGACCTTTTTATTTTTGTACTGTTCTCTGAGGTTCATTCATTATGTTAGATCAAACATCCAAAAACATTATCTGTTCCTCCACTGAAACATACTGTAAAGTCCTACTGAAAGTAAACGCCCACTAATTTAAGTTTAAAAAACCAATATATATATATATATATCAAAATATTTCCAATGACAAGGTAATCGTGACCACGTGATAAAAACTGTTACTCACACTTGTGTGGTGCAGCGCTACTGTCAGTATAGCAGGATTGTGCCTTATTTGTAAACAAATCTGTGGTAAAATGTGAACAAAGTGTCAAGTTCTTACTGAAGTGATCTGGATATATTTATTCTAACAATAAAGTTCATCCAATCTGTGGGATCCAAAGTAAGGCACTGCAAAAGTGTTTTTCCACAATATGGCATCTTTATTTGCCTCTCGTTTTTTACTTACTGCATGCACAAATCAGTTGGCAGAGATAAACAGACAGTGACGCAGAAGTGGTGTTGATCTTCCTCTGCAAGGGCAGTTTTACCACACTATTAGCTATGTAATAAAATGGCACATTCTACAACCTGTTGTTTTGGCAGATTGGTTTTAATTTAAGCTGTTTTAAAACCAGTGAAAAAGTTCAGAGTTCTGAAACTTGGAAGATGCCAATTTAATAAAAAAAAAAACCTGTATGTCATTAGGTCAAGGGAATTTTGATTGCTCAGTACATGCAGTTCATTACCTTTTATGTGCATCTACAATAACACACCAGATTGCAAATCTCTTAAAGGGTGTTAGTGGATTATAATGTGTCTTTGACTCTTAAATGTGAATGAGTAGCCTAAGTGAAGGAATAAATGATGACTAGTTACTCTGCTTCAGGATACAGAGGGGATGAAGGTGGGTGTGGCAGATCTAATTAACCAATGGGTGAAGGGAAGTCCTGATACCAACGACAAGGGCTCCAAATCGGCTGTAAGTTTATATAAGATAAATAGGTCTCTGAATCTTAATCTCATAGCTCCTTTTCTAATCCTGCTCATGGCTAATTTCCTTCTGCATCTATTGTATCATCTTCTTTTTCACCATCTTTAGTTGTTCACAACCTTTTCGATAAGGTAAACAATTCTTGTTTTTCTTTGTGCATACTTAAAAGCTGAGTAGCGGGGTTTAGGTGCTATTTTCACTCTTTCAAAATGGCAGTGTGCTCCACTGGGTTAAAGTCCTCCATTGGCATGAAGCTATTGTGAAAGATTTTTGGAAGACACCAGCATTTTCAGAAATTTCTAATATCTGCTTGGTTTGTTGCTGTGCATGTGTATGTTCTGGACAGGATCTATAGAAAATAATATAAATCAGTTGTAAGGGTAAAGTTCATGGAGATATTCACAAAACAAGCCTGACGTTCAATGACTCCATCTAGTGGTCAAGACCACAATATTTGACAATTTATTATATTCCTTTGTATTTGACAGTGTCAGGATGTCAAGGCTGGTGAAGTGCGTAACATAAAATCCATGTGGGAGAACCTTAATGACTCTTCACCACAGGACAAACCTTGTGCAAAGGTATGTATTTCATAACTTTACTGGACTAAACCACACTTAAAATGAAATATTTAATAATAGTAGTAAATAAACAAAAAATCAGCAATGCCATGTAAGAAGCAGTTCAGAGAAAAGAAGTTTACTTAGTGTGAGGAACATTTAATCTAAGGCACTATTTTACACCATTTATAATCTTATGTGCAATTGAAAGGCTTTGTTAATGTTAAAGGTTCTTCAAAGAACCATAAATAAAACATTTATTTTTAAGAGTGCACTGTGATGAAAAATGAACAGCATATGCTGGTTAGGTAGGTTTTGAACCACGGCTGCTAGTATAAGCTGGTTCTTTGCTGGTCAGGACCAGTTTAAGGCCAGTATATGATCCTCAAACAACCAGCACATGACCAAGAAAGAACCAGCTTAAACCAGCAGCCATGGTTCAAAATCTACTGAACCAGCATGTGCTGTTTATTTTTCATCACAGTGCACTCTTAAAATTAAAGATATGTAAAATGTTTTTTTTTTTTTTTAAGAACTCATCATTACAAATATACTCTCTCAGAAATAAAGGTACAAAATCTGTCAAATTTTTTTTTTCAAATGGTGTACTTTTGTACTGTACAGGTGGACATTGGTACCCTCGGGGTACACTTTTTGTACCTTCAAGGTACTGTGAGGTACACATTTGTACTTTTTAGGTATTTATATGTACATGTAAGCACCTGGACAAAAATGTGACAGATGAGAGTGACAGATTTTGTACCTTTATTTATATGAGAGTGTAGGCTTATTCTCGTGTATGTGTAGTGATACTCTATTTTAAGTAACACATCTTCTTGACTTGGTTTTTGATGTAATAAGATTTTTACCTTTTCAGGGATTGGCTGGAAAAAGGTACAAATTTGTTGTGAGCGGGCACGGAAAGTATGAGAAGGTCTTTGTTAGTAATGACACAAACTAAGGAAAAGGTAAGAAAATCACTTTCTTTATTCAAATAATTTATTCAAAATAACAAAATATAAATCCATCATGTTCATTACTGCATAGACATAAATCATGCTTTACCAAAATAACTAAAATCTGATAATGATAACTTGATAACTTGGCAGTATACTGCTGGTTATCTACTGTACAGAAATAAACACACATAGCTATATTAAAACAATTTATAAGTAGGTGTACAGAGTGTAGCATGTGTATAATGATTCATTGCTGAAGAGTGTTTATAGTGACTTTTCACTATTATCACACATCAACAAAATGTGCTTATTATATGCTGGTTCTATTTGAAGTGTCTATTAAGGCTTGCCTGTCCTTTAATTAGTGTGTCAGAGTGAACTTCTGTGAGCTATGTGAATGTGGAACGACACAGCCATCTGCTAGATTTTGCATCAGTGATCACTGAAGTACAGAGGCTGTACTTTAAAGTACCAACCCATGAATGTTTTTCTTGTTTTTGACCATATTCTGTAAATGTCACATGCCTGCTGTCACACCTGTCAGTGTAATCATGCTAACCGCTTTTAACTCTAAACACATTTCTTAAATCACTTGCAAAATTTCCCTATAAATTTGTCATTATGAAAAAACATGTTTTTTAAAAAGTGAAAAATAATGAAATCTATACTAGCATTTATGGGGGAATCATACTTTTTTGCAACTCATGATCAATATTTTGAGATTTGAACGATCCACATTTTTCTATGCCCCATGATTGTTTAAACAAATGATGGGAGTAATTTGCAAGAAGCCAAAACAGAACAGAGAGGTGAAATCATTCTCCATACTCATCAACCCTTGAACATCAAAACCAAACTAAAGAGTGTTGAAGAATTAACAAATTACATTATAAGACCTAGATCTCTGACAATGTCTGATTTAGAAAATTTAACTCTGCAGATTAAAGAAGTGACTTTAACCCTTTTTTACCAGTTTAAAACTGTATAAAGTAGTGGCTCAAAACCCTTCATTAAAGTTGCCCTAAAGCTATTAAACAACACCATTCTTTCTCTTAGGACAATTTGCAAAACATTTTAGATCCACTTCAAATATTGACTACTGTACTACAATTTCTATAGTAACAAAAAAAGGACTGGCAGCTCATTACCCATTTTTGTACTATAATTTACATTACCAGCCAAGATAATATATTGTTTCAAATGGCTAAAAATAATAAATTGATAATATATAAAAGTTTACTTTTCAACATCAAAAGTTGTCGAGCAGAGATCAAGGTCCCATAACGCAGTGGAGCATTTGGAAAAATAGGTTTTTAAAGTGCTGTGAAAGGTTATTTAGAGCTGAACATAGAAGAGCAGCTATATTGAATTGGTCTTTTTACATACCAATACAGTATAATAATGTAACAAAAGACAATAAGAAGAACAGCTATCAAACTGAAAATAGATGTGTAACCAATATTTTTATGATTTCAATGTCACTTTAAAATGCTAAGACTTTTTATTGACTTACTGACTGATAAAAATAAAGTATGCCTGAAAACATACAGCTTTTTAAAAAATTCCTATGCATTATTTATCTATTTAAAAAAAAAAAAATTGTTTTGTTTCTGTCATTTTAATTGGAAGCTCTGCCCATAATTTATAATTAAGTAGACTTGTTCTGAAAAAAAAGTGCATTTGTTTAAAATGTTTTTGCTACATGTTCAAGTCACACCTTTTCCACTTTTCCCTTTGACCTTTCGAAACAAACAACCACCCCGTCATAACTCACCCTGAGCAAGGCTCTTGACACTGCTTAAAACGTCACATTCTGAAGCTCTCTATTCTAAACACGTCTGCTCTCACCTCCCGGATCAGCTGACACCAGCAAACTTAAACCCAGGATCCTTCCGCACTGCTCTCTGAGCCACTGTCCTTGTTTGATCATTCTCACCATTACGTTTTCAGTCTTTGCTCGTTTCCTCACTCACCACATCCTGAGCAGCTGCACCCATCAGTCGCCCTCTGAATGCAGGAATGCACTAGGACTCCATTTCTGCTGACCAGCCCCTTACTGCACTGCTCAGAGCAGAGTACAGTGTGTAGCTTATATGAATTATTGTTGAGTTCATTTAGAAAAGAACATTTTGTACACTACGTAATTTGATCATTTTGAAGTAAAATATTTGGAAGAAGTCTGCACAATCCACCAAAAATTACATGTCATAAAATTTTACCAAAGAAACAAGGCAAACGTTTTGGTCACATGTTGACCTTTTTTGACGCCAAGATAGCAATACTAGGGCTGTGTCCGAAAGCTTAGTCAGCTGACTTGTTGCCTGACTGCCCTATCAGACAGCGACTCTGGAGGCAGCATTTGTGCACCTCGTAAAACAGATTTCAGACAAACCTTTGAGACCGTATAATGATTTAATCATGTATAAACATATAAAGAGCTTTGGTGATAACTAAATGAATATTTGTTTACTACAATACTTCTTGCTTGAAATGCCATCAGAGCTTTTGGACACAGCCTAGAAATAGAAGACATCTTGATTTTTAGGAAATTACATGATTAGAAATATCACATGATCAACCAGAGCAAACACTGTTCTGAAACAATTTAAGGGGATTTTATAAAGTTGATCAAAATACTAAATTGCACAAATAAATCAATAAAAGTTTACTGAAAATACAAAAAGGCAACAAGGCAAACGTTTGTGTCACATGTTGACTTTTTTTCGATGCCAAGCTAACAATGCTAGAACAACAAGCTGTCTTGATTAAAGAAATCGCATGTTGATTAGAAAGATTGCATGATCAACAAGAACAAATACTGTTCCAAAACAATAATTCATTCATTAATTTTCCTTCGGTTTAGTCACTTATTTATCAGGGGTCGCCACAGCAGAATGAACTGCCAACTATTTCAGCATATGTTTTACGCAGTGGATGCCCTTTCAGCCGCAACCACGTACTGGGAAACACCCATACACTCTCACATTCACACATGCACTTATACACTACGGCCAATTTAGTTCATCCAATTCACCTATACTTCATGTCTTTGGAATGTGGGGGAAACCAGAGCACCTGGAGGAAACCCACGCGAACACGAGGAGAACATGCAAACTCCACAAAGAAATGCCAAATGGGACTCAAACCAGTGACCTTCTTGCTGTGAGGTAATAGTGCTTACCACTGAGCCACAGCATAGTAAATAACACATTTTTTTTTGGTGGAATGTGCAGACTTTTTTTCTTTTTTGGGAATCTTTTTGGTCTACACCCCTCGCCTGAATTATTATTTTGAAGGTGTGGCGAGTCTCTGGTTGTTTTTTAATAATTTCTAAATCGACTCAACACTGTATATTTAAAATGCAATCAAACATCTTCTGTTTTTCCTGTAGATGAACCAAATCCTCTGGCCTTTCTGTTGAAGTCTTTTGGCTCTTCGCCTTTTTGTTTGCGATTCAGCAGGCCTCTTTCAAAGGCTGTCGCTATTTTGTTGAGAGGTTTGGCAGCTGCCTCCTTCAGCTTCCGGGCATCAAAGCGTGGGCTGTAGAGAAGGATGGGCAAGCGGCTGACGAATGATGGTACTATCTGGCCATCCTTCTCCATGTTTTTCCGCTCTTCATCAGTTTTGTTACTATGTATCTGCTTCATAATGTTCTCTTTTGTGGCAAACATATGAAAAAGTACAGCATCCCACATTTTTGTTGCCCTGGGCTCATCTTTCTTTTTTACCACATCCTGTCCACCCGTCAACTCTTCTTTGGCCCCTACAGACTTGTCTTTTGCACTCATCTTTATATCATCTTTCTGAGCATTTTTGTCTACTTCAAACTCTGGAAAATCGGGTACATCAGGTTCAACCACCATGTGCGTTTTCAGCCTTGTCCAGCCACTGAGTTTAGCCTTCAGGCCTTTGGGTTTCTGAGCTCCTTTAGGTTCATTTTGCTGCTTCTGATCATCTGGCATTGGTTCAGTAGGAGCCTCTTTCTTGTGTTCAGTGGCTACAACCTCATTTTGTTTTTCAGTGCCTAATAAATCTTTTGAACACTTGTAAGATTTTGAGGTATCAGACTTTGAAACTTTTACATCCGCACTAGGATCAACTTTAGTATCCTGTGATGCATTGTGTGGTATCTTTACATCCATATTAGATGCTTTGGCTTCTGTCTGAGCTTTAGCAGAGCTGTCCTCAGATGAAGAGCGTTGTAGAGATTTGGCGGCTTTGAGAAGCATGGCAGCAAGACTGTTTTCTGCACTTGCAGCCTTTTGGAAAGACTTGACATTTGAACTTGGTAAAGGCTTCTGAGTATCAGATTTTAAGGATTTGGTCTGGACAATCTCCATATTTGATTTTGTTTCTAGGGGTACATTATTTGATGATTTTAAACTTCTTTGCAGTACTGTTGAATTGCCTGATTTAGATTCCTCTGTAACATCAGCTGCAGCTTCACAATCATTATTTATTTTATTGGAGTTCTTTAAACCTGACGACAGACCTGTAGATGGATTTGGCTCTTTTGTTGCACCACTGAGGGTTTTTAAGTCTTCATTGCTTTGTAATTTTTCCATTGCCAAGCAGGAGACTGGGGTCTCAGTATTAGGTGCAAATATCTGTGCATCTGGTGGAATATTAGATAATGTGTCTGTTTTGTTTGTAGCACCTGGAATATATTTCACATTGACGTCTTGTTGACCTTTGGTTTTCACCATGCTTTGGTTGATTTTAGCAGTGGATTTCAAGAAGGGATGTGTTAAATTTGGGTTTAATAAAACATTGTTTTTATTTGCTTCAGGTTTGGTGTGAACAACAGGAGTAGATGCATCTGATTTAAATTTATTTAAAATTTGAGATGACTCTTTCTTAGAGGGACATAAAGTATTAAACATGTCTGTTTTAGGTGGACTTGGAGGATTAAATTTGTCGGATTTGGGGAAAACTACATCATTGCCTGCATTAGACGGACATGAGGCCCTAGGTCTGGATATTTCTGTCTTTGATGGGGCTGTAAAGATAGATGGTTCTAAACTTGAGTGGGCAGATATAGTTTCCTCTGGCTTTGTTGCAGGTTTGATATCAGGAGGAACTTTAGTGTAACTTCTGGTGTCTGCAGATGGCATTCTAGTGTCTGTGACATTGGTTGAGTTTGGGATTTTGTTTACAGTGAAACCTTCATTGCTGTAATTTACAACATTATGGAGTTCTTTACTTTTAATTATGGTGGTAGAAGAGTCACAGACAGCAGAGTACGTCTGGTGGGTTTCTAAAGAACACCTGGATAAGCATGACATGGATTTCTGCTCTTGGTTTGCAGAAACTTGCGATTGCATTACATTCACCGATGTAGTATTAAAACTTTCTGTTGGAAATGTAGATCTGTGTGCATTCTCTAGCTGAGCCACTTGGTGTGGGATATTTTGAACCGACAAGAAATTCTTTGTTAACAATCCGGTTGTATTTGAGTTCAGAATATTTGACTGTACCAGGGGAAAAGGGTAAGTTGGCATTTTTTTCCCCTCCACTCTAAAAGGAGGGATGGAGATGTCTGTAGACACATAATTTAGTTTTCTAGGAGCCTCTGCCACAGCAGTGGTGTTTACTGCCATCAAACTCTGAAGTAGTATTTCTGAAAGGGGCTTACTGATAGTTTGTGTTTCATTTTTGTCTGTAACTTGTACATTTGCTTGGTTTGTTGTTGAGATTTGTGAGGGCTTTGCAGCCACTGAAGTTTGTAAAGCTTTCAAATCTGCTGAGAATTGCTCTACATTGAAATCAGGTACAATGCTAAACACCTCTTGAGATGAATTAGTTGAAGATTTGGACATGAAATTCTCATATCCCACATTTGTCAAATCTTCTGGTAGTTCAGACTTAGATACAGAAGGAACATCATATGAATTTACTTTGATTCCACCATGAGCAATATATTCAGCAGGTGTCAAACCATAGTATGTTGACTTTCGTTTTGGGATGTTAATATCATTTTGCGGTGGCTTTTGGTTTCCCACAAACCGCGCAGGTGGTCTTGGTGACCAGTACAGCGGAGTACTGGCCGTTTGGTAGGTTTGGGAGGGTGCAGGCGTGGATGTCTCCTGACTTACATCTGTTGGAACAGTCTTGGCTGGTGTCGTTATACAGGTTTCTGAAGTTTCAGTTTTAGTCACTGGATACTCCTGTGGAACTGTAGATGTAAGCACCTCACATGCTCTAGAGCTTGACTTATTAGCTTCACCAAGAGCTTTCGATAAGGAAACTTCACATTTAGAAATCATTGGCATCAAGCATTCCTCAGAATAAGCATGAGAAATAATTGGTTTGTGTCCTGTGGAAAACACAATACCGTTTGGAATGGAATTCCTTATTTTATCCACAGCAATTTTTTTCAGTTCATTATCATGACCAGCTGTGGCACTTTGAGCTTTCATACCAATTGATGTGGGGGGATTAAACCAGTGATTTTGAGGTATGGGTCCCTGATGGATTTCCGTAGAGGCTGATGCCTCCATTGTGGAAGATAATGTAGAATTTAATGCAAACAAGGATTGATTACTTGTTAAAGTTTCAGAAACTGGTCGTTTTGCCTCTATGACTGGGCTTTCAAGTTTGCTTAATTGATTAGAAGTTGTTTGAGCTTGATACATCATACCTGAATTCTGTTTAACATCTATCACTGGGTTTTTTGCATTAGATGGTGATTCTCCTTGAAAAGTTGAACCACAAGCACAAGAGTCCTGGATAGGGGCTTTTGATAACTCATAAAATGAGGTTTTTGCAGTATAAATCTTTGTTTGTGGAAAAGCAGCTATTTTTTCCATCGTGGATGTGTGTGACCCCGCTGTTTCCATGACGTGGCTGTTTGTGAGAGGTGTGTGAGTAATGAGTGCAGGTGCAATGTTTCTATATCCTTCCCCACTGGATTGGCTCTTTGGAACATAAGAGATCGAAGACTGGGTCTGGTAACCCGGTGCACAGGCTGCTGTCAAACTTGAAGCAGGAGGTTGAACTACAGCTAAGAGGGGAGCTTGCATTTGCACTGGGGCTTGATAGGACTGTTGTTTGCCAAATGAACCATGCATCATACCTGCTCTTGAGAAGCCGGACTGAAACGTTTGGCTGTAAGCTATCTCAAAGGATGGATCTGTGTCTGCATCTGTGGACTGCTCTGTGTCATCATCAAAAAGGATAGAGGAGCATGTGTAAAGAGGTGCTATCTGGTGCTCATGTGATCGGGCGGGGTAAGAGTGCATCTGCGCAGACAGTGTGGGCGTGGAGCTGTAGTGTGAGCTGCTGGTGGGGTATAAGTATGGAGAGGGGGAGTGGCCATAGAAAGAGCTGTTGGAGGAATATTGAGATTCGTAAGTCCTGCTGAAGAGAGGAGTTTCTGGAGTCCTTGGTGGGGTGGAGTGTTCACTGTGCTCCAGGTCAGGGCTGGCCTCATTTACCGGTGATAAACTCGACCGGAACGGGATTGGTGTCTGTGAGGAAGAGCCGACTTTCTTCTTGGAACTTTTCTTCAGGAGTTTCTGCAAGCGGGCATTGTCTCGCCCTGGTTTTGGCAGTAGAGGGGGCGGAGGGTACTGCTGTGGAAGCAGATTAGGCTGACTACCATAACTTAAGGCCATCAGCATTTCAACACCTGCATTGAAAACAAGCCACAAATAGATTTCTGGTATTAAAAATACAACTTCAGTTCAGACTGAATTCTAACTTTGGCTTTACACTTGATCTCTCTTTTTTTCATTTGGATTAAATAAAATTGAGTATCATGATTAATAAATTCAAATGGCTGGTTCCTGGTTTTACTATAGTAAACGTTGTAAAATAACAACTCAAGTGTAAATATAGCAACGATTATTGGAGTGTTTATTACATGAAAACACTAACCTTAAAATTCAATGTTTAATTCACTGTTACTTGTCATTTCTTTGACAGAATCTGCGAATGTTACTAGTAATTTATAAATGAAAATTGTTTACAATTTAACACAGGTCACACAAATAACAATGTGATGAATTGTGCAAAAGCATACGTACAGTGGGGGAAATAAGTATTCAACACATCAACATTTTCTTCGGAAAACATATTTCTAAAGGTGCTGTAGACTTGAAATTTTCACCTGATGTTGGTAACAACCAAATAAATCCATATATGCAAAGAAAACAAATCTAATTAGTTTACAAATTATGTGTAATAAATGAAATGACACAGAGAAAAAGTATTGAACACAAGAAGAAAGGGATGTGTATAAACGCAGTGAACGCGTTTCGTCATTGTAAATGAATATTAGCTGCTTCAGTCCAACATCTGCATTACCAGGAAGATGAAGATGAAAGCAGGGTGGACATTTCAGCAAAACTATAATCCAAAACACAGCCAAGGAAACTCTCAAATGCTTTCAGAGAAAGAAAATCAAGCTGTAGAACAACCAAAATCTGGTTCAATTCCATGTCAACAGCTCCTTTAGAAATATTATTCCCATGAAAAAACACGACATGTTGAATACTTATTTCCCCCACTGTATTTAGTTAACAGAAGCTAATTTATTGTGTACTTGAAGTTTAACTGCAGGATATAATTCTCATTGTCATACAAATTGATGGGATTATTATTGATTGAAAAAATTGTTTGGTGTGTGTGTGTGTGTGTGTGTGTGTGTGTGTGTGTGTGTGTGTGTG
>CAIGQV010000818.1:8644976-8663872 GCA_903798115.1 Danio jaintianensis | reverse complement strand
TGTGTGTGTGTGTGTGTGTGTGTGTGTGTGTGTGTGTGTGTGTGTGTATATATATTGTTGTGGTTGATGTAAAACAAGAGCCCTAAAAAAATCTTAAATATGTTTTTCTCTCTCTTTAGCTGTCTGTTAATTACAGAGATGTCTGAAGATGGGATTCTGATGTGATCATTGTCCTTCAGTTTTTGCACTGTACATCTTTTTTTAAACCCTTTAAAGTGTAAAAACTGTTTTACTTTTCAGCTTTACATTGTAAGTAAAATCAAAGTGGTGGCAACGCTATATAATCACTTCAAATGACTTTACGGATGAAGAAAGCTAGGTTGCAACTTTTTGCAAAAATGCTGTTATGATGATGTGTGATGAAGCTTCAGATTCATGTCAAATTTTATTCAGCAATGTCCAGTCCTACTCCTGGAGAGCACCTGTCTTACATAGTTATGTCCGATACATCTGCCTGGACATTGTTGTCCTGAAGAGTTTGATTAACTGCTTCAGACATTTATTAGGGCTAGATTTAACTCCGCTTGAAGGTGGCTCTCCAGGAACAGAACTGGACAACAGCTTCTTCAAATAATCAAACACAAACATGACATTTTTGTGAAAGCAAAAAATATTTTACACTTGCATGTGCATTGATTCACTGATTGTCTGATTAGTACAGATAGAAGAACAACCCTAATCAGTATTAAATATAGAAGTCTGAAAGAGGGTTTTAGATGTGATTTCCCATCCCAATGAAAAGCACATAGTGTTGTCTATTAATTGACTGAAAGTAAATTGTAAAATGTATGCATGTTTTTTTTTTCCTTTTTTTTTTTTAGGCTAATTAGCATTTTATTCTGAAAATTAATATTCTCAACATCTTGCTCTCATTTTGTAAAATTTTTTTAACCTAACGTGAAATGTCTCCATATAAGTGGATGCTATTCTGTACTGTAGCTAACACAGTCAACACATGTAAACCAATCAGTCAAATGACTGTGCAGAGGATAATGTATTTGACACAAATAAACCTCACAAATTTTCTCTGAGTGTTCTGTCACTTTGTCCATACTCTTGAACAATACTTTGAAAAATACCATTGAATGGTAAGTTTGTCCACCTCTGTTAATTTAACAATCAAACATGTGACAGGCTTTTTCAAATTCAGATTGATCATTATGCTGAATAATATCATAAGGTTCCTTTAGGTAAATGCAGTGTGTGAGTCACTGTGTATCTGGGTTACTTCAGTATCTGTGTGTATTCTAGTTTCTGTCTGCCAGTAGCGTCCCTGAAATGTGATCATGAGCTGCTCTAAGTTTTATTTTTGCTCGTTGAAAGACTGCACATCCTGCAACCACAATAAGAGTGGAAAGATAAACACCCCAGCCTCAATTCTCACATTTTCATCTTGTTCTAATAGTTGTCAAACCTGTTAACCTCAGTGACCTAATTTCCTGTCTGATTAATGAACTGATCTGAGGACTGTGTGACTAACAGAAATCTGCACAGTTAGCAATTCTAATGCATGCGACTGCAGTATTGTTTTAATTAAATCCTCCTTAAATAAACAACAGAGCAGAGACTTACAGTGATGCCAGAGAAGAGATGATGCTGATCTGCAAAGAAGCTGAACAGACATATCCATGTCAGTTATTGCAGACTGCACAGGTACAGTGAAATGTGTGTAGTACAGAAACAAGGTGCACAGAGTCCACTGGCTATGCATACTTAATACGTCAAAAATGGTGAAAGCGGCTTTCAGAGGTTTTAAGGCAAGCACTTGTGTAGTTCTAGTCAGCATGTCAAACAGAGGCCTCATACATTCTCATGCACCAGACACACACTAACAATTTACACACTTCTAAACTCCATTTTTGTTGTTGTTTTTGTTACCTGTGCAAGTAATGCTGTGCAATTAAGTGTGCGTCTGCAGGGTCCAACTCCAAGTGCTCTGGGGAAATATTAGTAGAACAGAGCGACAGGACATGGTGACCTACCCCTTTTCCATGCCAAAAATAAAACTCCTCGCCCTGAATTCAAGCTGCACTCTGACAGCCAGTGAGCTGCAACCAGGCAGGGGGTTTCCACTTCACCTGAAACATATGACAGGCCCAGAGCGTGTGTTATTGAAAGGTTTTGTCCAAGCAGTCATTGCAAACAATTCCGAATGCAACAGGTCTGTTGAAGGTCACCTGAAATCTGTTATAATGTTGTTTCATTAAGATACTGTATTGTAGTTTGTATTAATAGTTTGGAGTTGTTTTTAAATTTTGATTTCTGTTTAATTGTAATTTAAGAAATTTCAGTAATTTAGGTTTAAGTCATTTTGTAATTTTGGTTATTTTTGTACAAGTTAAAGTAATGTTTCAGTTGACATTTATTTCAAGTAACAAGAATGGTTTTAGTTTTAGCTATAACTGTAATAACCCTGCATGGAATTGTTATGTTGTGGTGATATTGTTAACTGTCAACGTCTGTTAAAATGTTTTGTTTAAAGCATGTGTGAAAATTCATGTAGAAATGTTGGCAATTAAACACTACTGAATACTCTCTTTTTCTGAATATATTGCATGATTGTTTGTTGTTTTGTCTGTTTCTTTTTTAGATCACAAAATGCAATCATATTAGTTGCCTTTACAAAGTCACAAACATTGAAATATTATCAGCTGAACTAGCAAGTCATGATGGTAAAATCACAGTGTATATAAGAGTTTCAATGCACATTCAGTTGTAGACCACAAAATCAAGAGATGTAAAAGAATTATACTTTTGGAAAAATTGTATGTATTGTTTGAACAATTTGTTCAGTGTACAACTTGTAGTGGACAAATCCTTGATAATTAAAAAAAATAAAAAAAAAATCTCTTTCTAAACAAATTGATAGGTAAAATCTGTATAGTTTGAAATTCAGATCTCCTACCAGTTATGCACTTTTTTTTACTTACTATTATCAGGATTACACACAAATAATGATATACAATAACATGAGAAGACCAGGCAGTGGCCAAATATAAGCCGTTTTATTTGACATGGAGCCGGTCGCCTCATGGGGGCAGACATGTTACGATCACATGACCAGCTGAAAAATCCAGGCTTTATTTCTGTCTCCCTGTAATTGGAGCCTTACACTTAAGGATTAAATAATTGTGTTTGACTCCAAACAGCACATTTCAACAATGACAAGTTACTTTCTATTTAGTTTACCTACTTGAACTTTTCTGTGATTCTGCATCTTTCAAAGCATTGATGCTCCTTTAATAAACTCATACCTAAGCTTAAAATTCCCCCTAAATTTTTGTTTCCCAAAATTTTGAATAAAGAGTTAGAGTTTGGACCACATTTTATATGGGATGTCTTCATTATGTACTCACATCTAAAAATAAAGTTTAGTCCCAAACCTTTATGAGTTTCTTTCTTAGCACAACAATAGATATTTAGATCAGTAACCATTGTCTTCCATAGTAGGAAAAACAAATATTATGGAAGTCAAGTTATAATTTGGAACCAAATATTATGCTTACGTGTTTCCAGCGTTTTTTTTCCAAATATTTTCTTTTGTGTTTAACAGAAGAACCTCATAAAGGTTTAAAACAAGTAAAGGGTGAGTAAATGATGACAGAATTTTCATTTTTTTGGGTGAACTATCCCTTTAATGTTATAAAAAGATTTATTGGTATGGGTAAGTTTAAGGCTTGGTTAAACTTGCAGTAGGTTTGTGGTATGGTTAGGACTTAATGCAGGGGTCACCAAACTTGTTAATGGAGGGCCGGTGTCCTGCAGTATTTTATATATTTTTTTGTCCTGTTATGAGTAGTTTTAAAGTTTGGTTTAAGATTAGCAAAGGTTTAATGGTATGAATATGGGTAGGTTAACGGATTGGTTTAAGTAAGAAACATGATTAGTAGTTTGGGTATGTTTAAGAGTTGATAATGTTTAGGGACAAATTTACCAGGATGGATAAGTTTAAGAACTGTTAGAAAGGTTAGAGACATGTTTAGTGGTATGGAATGGGTTGGTTAACAGGTAGGTCAACAGTGTAATTAAACATGTAACACAAGTTAATTATAAGTATAATTACATGTATTTATTTTTAAGTTCACAGCAGTTGATGGTATTTTATGAGAAATTCTTATGAACAAAACAAACATAATAACATGGTTCGGAATTGTACTGATCTGTGTACATCACATGTGTCAAAGTCAGTTCCTGGAGGGCCGCAGCTCTGCACAGTTTAGCTTTAACCCTAATTAAACACACCTGATCAAACAGTTTGAGTCATTCAGGCTTGTTTGCAACCAGGTACTGGTAAGTGTGTTGGAGCAGGGTTGGGCAGTGGCCCACCAGAATTGACTTTGTCACCACTGGTTTACACAGTGTGTAAGTACATGTCTGACTGTGATATCTGTTACCACTGTGGCATGTACAAAAAAAGGCATATGGCTAAACATGGAAAAGAACTAAACTTTTTTTTCATGTTGTGTATTATATCATCAGTCCATTAAGCCATTTGTGATGGATCTACCCTGTGTCCTGCTCCCTACAGCATCCACAAAGACATCTCGTCTCCCTCTCCACAAGCAGATTTCTAAAAGAGCCTCAGACCCTTAGCATGCTCTCCCTCTTAACTTGGGCTTATTTTTGCTTGCCTTGTGCTATGACAGATATAGCGATTGGGTGCCTCAGCTTTCCAAATCTGATCGTCCTTTCATCCAGCACATTCTGTGGGTCTCCTTTTGGTCCTCCCCCCAACATTAGCTCCTCAGCCAATGAGACTTCTTAGAAGATCAAGTATCAGTATAAGTCAAGGACTTAAGAAGTTTCAAGGTTTGCAGAACCTTACAGCCTGTCTTCGCCATCAAGACACTCTCTTCTTTCGGCTTTTCTGAGGTAAGATTTTAAAAGTTTAGTATCTTCAAGAAAAACAAAACACAAAACAAGATTGGGGCGATTCTGACAGAAAAGGTGATTATTTATTTTAAAATGGAAGTTAGCAATAATTTCTTGTTATTCATCATTTCCTTACATGTTTTAGTAAACTGTTGTAATTGATAAACTTGCTGAATGGAATCTGCTGATATACATATTTGACATCAGTTGATGCTTTGAATAAATTTCTGGTGATTTTTGGAGGGTGAGTGTGGGCACTTCTGTCAGTGGAACGCTTCATTCTCAGTTTGTACATAACACACTAGGACTATTATCTACTGCACAATGCATTTTAAGACTTACACATTGTTGGCTCGCTCTTTGTCCTATCCTGTAGATCACCACTAATGATAGCAAAGACAATAGAGGCTTAACAAAGAGCAGCTGACAACTGATAAAAGCACAAACAGGATGGAAGTATCACAACAACGCTCTAATGATTTCTAAAGCACATACTACATAGTTGTCATTTCGATGCCAATACAGTGCATGTAATAATTGTTTGGTATATTCCCTCTGTTGTGATACTTAGATGATAGTGTTTAATTTCGGAAATAGAAACACATAAATAATCTGTCATTCTTTCCTTTAATGGCACATAATAATGTAAGCAGACGGTTATGCCCACATAAGGCAGGGCTGACAGGACCAGAGGCTCACTGTCAAAAAAAGAGAGAGAGCTGATGCTGAGAAATATGATCATGCGTTAATCTCCAAACGCGTCTGCAGCTGTGCTGGAGATATGAGTCACAGCGCGCACACACACACACACACACACACACATTTTCGAAGCTATATTAGTGAGGATATTGGGTATATGCAATAGTTTTCACACAAGACCATGATATTTTATCATACCTGAAAACAACAATTTAGCTTTATGATAGTCCAATATTTAGCTGCTTTATGTTCTTATTGTAGTTGTAAGTACTTTTTTAAATAAGGGAATAACAGCTGCACTCAAACTTGTGCACACATATTTGTCTTTCTATCTTGACAATGTCTTGTCAGAATAATTTTTTTTATTACTGAGCTACTTCAAATGTTATTTTCTGCTTTTAAACATTGTCCTCATAGCATTAATTCTGTCAGATTCAACAAGCCCTCATTTGATCTTTTACAACTTCTTTTGAAGAACAACAGTAAATGTTCAACATATTCAGACATGCACACATTTTATAGTTGATGTCTTAAAATGTTACAAGCATCCTAAAATATTTAGCAGGCGAGGTGCCTTTTACACCTGTCAAGTCATGTTAAACACTGTCACAATGTTACAAGATTAAAGATCCGTTACAAATGACCTCACTGTCTGCTTGGTTTAGGTCAAAAGCTCCCTGTCATCATGTCTGATACTGAGGATGTGTAAGTATTCTGACATTAGATGTCTATTTTTTATTCTATTCAACTATTTATGTTCTTAGGTAAAAAAAAAAAATGATGATACCTCTTTTTCCCTCTCTTTATAATCAGTGGGGTCGAGGGTAAGTACTAAATTTAAATTAATTTTCTTTACTATTATTATTAATAAAATAATAATCTTGTTTTAGTAGAAATGTAGAGATGCATATGCACTAGTCAGAATTTTCAAGTCTGTCTATACAGAATATACACTCAATATTTATATTGTTTTTAATTTGAAATATTCCATATATGCATTTTTTCAGTCAGCATTCATGTTTCTTGGTATGTCAGCTATGATTACTCTATACTTAGACAGAGAGAGCCTTGGTGATATATCTGAGCAGGTTTGACTTTGTTCAGCATTCAAATTTTATTCATAAAAATATATATACATATTCCAAATTTAATCTGCAAGAGTGGTGCCCTGAATTTGCCTGGTATTGTGCCACCTGCTATCTGGCAGCTGTTTTCTGAATCTCATGCCAGCGTACTGCCCTCAGCCACTGCCACGGAGAGCTTTTTTTAGGAACATCTCTGGAGGCTGACATGTCAAACGCGTGCAGTGGCCGAAGGCAGTATTTATGATGCTCATATTACTGGTGTTCTCTGAGGTGAATGCTTGTGTGAGGCTAGGAAGATCAGACCAAAGTCACAGGAATTTTTCTGATTAAATCTATAATATTAATTGGCTAAAGAGCACTGACTCCACAGAACACCAACAAAAAAGGCTCAGCATGCAATTAAATTGACAATAATGGCAAAAAAAAAGAAAATGCATTTTGTAATTTTTGTATTCCTTTACTGCTTTCCTTTCTGGCATATGAAGAGTTCGATGAAGGAGGTAAAATAAGCAACAATAAACAAACAAACAAATAATTAAACACTACCACTACAATAAAACAAACCAAAATTATTTGAACATTAACTAGTCTTTCAACCTACTAATTCAACACGGTTTCCTCTCATTCATTTAAAACTGCCTGACATTGCAGAAACTGAAAATGATTAACTGAAAGCAGAAAATGAAAATGATTTGCTTCACTAATTTTGCATAATTCAATGTGAACCTTTTTCATTTAACCCGTCATAAGAAAAACCATAAGCATACTAATCACATTCATGCTTGGCAAACTAACCAGAGCTAACCAGAGCATATCCTGAAGGGTGCCATGACATTTGATGACCTTTTATGCAGAATATATTAAAATTAATAAAAGAGAAGAATCTGAAAAGAGAGAATCTGGAAGCCTTCTACATTGTGTGGCTGCTAAAAGGTCATTGAACTAACTTGTTGTCTTTGTTTTTAAGAACATGTATTTTGTCTGTGCATAAGGTTTATTCTAGTTTATTTTCCTATCAAACTCAACGCTTAGACTTTAGAGTATTGTGGGGGAAAATGGCTTTGGCAAACAGGAAAATGTTATTTCCTGTGGCTATTTTATCTGGCATGTGGAATCATCTAGGTCTCATCATTTCAAGACAGGTTCTCCTTCTATTTATTTTTTTTTAATATTCATTTCACACATGACTCTCACTTTAACCAATGCATAATCTCCCATTTCTGAATCCTTCCTCCTGTGCAACGCATTAACTGTTGACAACCTTCCTTCCCCTGGTTGCTTGCTGCATGTTTTATTTACTGAAGAGGTAGTAGAGGTAGAGGTAGCCCCAGAGGCAGCTCCTGAACCGGAGCCTGAGCCTGAGCAAGAACCAGTGCCAGAGCCAGAACCAGAGCCAGAGCCAGAAAAACAGCCAGAACCAGAGCCAGAACCAGAACAAGAGATGCATGAGGAAGGTATGTGGCATGAGTATTCATTCATCCTTCCCATTTTCCCCAAAACAACTAAAAACAGGCAGTGCACCTCACCGATCAACCATATTAATGTAGTTCCCCAGTAGTGTCCTTGTCCCCCATCCCAACAAATCTTTAACCACTACTGGCGGTACCTCCTCTTCGTTCAGGCACATCCGTGAGACTGGTGTGGCAAAACCAGATGTTGACAGAGCTTAGATCCCCACCATTTCAGTGCCCTTGCGGTGCAATTGAATATTGTTTTCTGAATTGGACAGTGTCCAGCTTCATGAAGGAATATTCTCCAATTCAAATTCACTTGCAGGCCGATGGGGAGTGAGCTGGAATGATCGAGATCTGTCAGACATGAAGCTCATCACCCCTAAAACGCAGCTTTCTTGAGAGTGGATGCAGGAGGCCGGTAGTCTTGGGAAGCAAATAAAATTAGCCTATATTTTTAGCAGCAAAAGCGATAGTCCAATTGACCATATGCATGAAACATTCCTAACCCACCCAAAAAATATCGAAAAGGTTGGCATGACTAATATCTTATTTTAACTATAATCAGAATACAGTCAGACAGCATTCATTTAGTTGTTCAGCCATAAATCGAGATGAATGCACTGCGACAGTCCACCATAAAGGCCAGGATGGTTAATCTACAGTAACCTGCATAAGGTCAATTGCTCCTGTAATTAATTTAACCAATATACTTCAAGCAAAATCAATTGACAAACTAATGTGATGTAATCTTGAACAGAATCATGCCAAATAACCTTTATTTTAGGACTTTGCTTTGATGGGTTAAAAAAAACTTTCAAACTACCTACTGTCTCTCATTCGTTTTCTTTGTTCGGTCCACTGAGGTGAGACATTCACAAGTAAAATTATAAGCATTAGTGAGCTGCTTTACAGTAAATATGAAGTGTAATAGTAAATTCTTAAATAGTCATTTTTAAAAAAAATGTAATGTTTCATACTGTGAAGCTGCTCTAAACAGCAATATAGCAAATAAAGTGCTAAACAATTAAATGTGATATGACATTACTAGTGTCGAATTGCAGAGCTTGTGCAAACATCTACAGTTACTATCAAATGCTTTCTTAACTGCTGTTTTCTCACTGCTGTAATTGTAGTTGTGAGTTTATTTTGTTATTAAGAGTAAAACGTGCAGAACACAAGTTATACAACGAATAGGTTTGACAACCAAACTTTTGTTCTTAACTTATTCAAATAATCACGTTAAAGTTTTGACTTCATTTTTCAAGTTATACAAGAATGAATGTTGTATGTTTAAGTCAGTTATTAAGCTAAACTGTATGTGTTCGCGTATTGCAAACTCCAGTACCAAATGACAAATGAAAAAGAACATAGCTGAGTATATAGGTGCCTTAACCATATAAATTAAACCTGGTAAACAATTCAGAGATTCAAATAATGATTAACAATAAATCCAAGATTCAAGATCACAGAATTTTTGCTAATATTTTATCATCAAACTAAATACTACAGTTATAGCACAGTTAAAAGTTCATTGCTGCCAATTTAACAAATCTGGTAAAAGAGATTTGAATAAAATTTAATTGAATAAAAAAATAATAATAATAAAAAATAAAATGAATGAATGAACATAAATAAACAAATAAATAAACAAATAAATAAATAAAATCATCTGTGTAAATTATAATTTAAAAAATGGTACTGTGTAACAGCTATTTAGTGTAGCCTGACAGATAGCAGATAAACTATCATACATAAGTGGGTTCTCAGTAAATGATTTTCAAAGTAGCTTCCCAAGTACCGGTAGCTTGAGCTGATCACATCCAGCTCCAGCTCTTGCCAATCACACTGCAGCAATAATGCTTATCAGATAATCCCTGAAAATTGTCTGCACTCTTCTGCATTCAGTCTCTGAGTTGCCGCCAGCATAACGCTACTCTACACTGCATCTTGAGGAAGAAACTATTCTAATGCATGCGTCATTATAATTCTCCAACAAATGCAACTGCTTTAGTTGCTATGGTGTTTCATAATATTCATGGGATGCCTAAATTCTAGATCCACAGACTGGTCAGTATCTTTAAATACATTTTCAAAGTGACAAAGGGGGCTGCTGTTAATATGTTTTACTGACTTAACACTGGAAAGGCTATATTTGGCACATTTTGAAACATTAAATATGACAAATGAAAATTTAAAATGTAAATTTAAATGTTGAATTTTAAAAACAATGTTACATTGTTACAAATAATATAAAAAAAATGCTAGGAGTGTCAAACACAATGCCATCCATTATTAAGATGCTTTTTGTCCACTTTGAAATACCAAGAAATGTTTTATGATAATGTGTATGTTAATATAAAGTGATACAAATGTTATTCAGCTAATGTGATTTTAATGACTTGCTCATATTGAGGTGTCCATTTAAAAGTGATAACCTGCCTCACTGATTTGAATACTATTCAATTCTTTATTCTCATTTTCATTGTTTAAATAATTTGTGTCCTGATAGTACACCTCAATTTGAGTGTCCGCTTAGCTGAACTCTGCATCTGAGCACGCGGCCCTGCTTGGGGCAGCAAAGAGCACACAAAGCTACATTAATGTTCTCTATTTTACTCTTGCTTTCAACGCTTGATGCATGCAGAGGCCTATGAAGAGGAAGGTATGTTTGTCATTTCCTTTTATTTGTTGATTTCTGATTAGAAAGAAGGCATGGGGGAGGGGTTAATGCTTGCAAGGAGCACAGTTAAATCAGGTCCAAAAGTTTACAACATACGATTCTGAATGGGGAGACCCATAAACATGTCAGTGGAAACTGACACTGACTCACAATAAGACTATAACAAGGGTGAAAGAATATGAAATGCTGACGTTGCTCTGTGCTTTGCTTCTTTTTGCATGAATGTGCCACACCAGTGGACGAAGGAGAACAAGATGGTAGTTTTTATTTCCTTTTAGAACAATGTCTGGTCTGGATGTGCTTGTGTTTTTGGTGTGAAAGTCAAGACAAAGTTTCTGAAGAATTGCAATGGTTCAAACATCTCATCTAGCCCAACTGCAGAGCATAGCCAGAGGTCTACGATGACCAGAGATTTAGATCATGTTAGTTTAAAAAGATGGGAAAATGAATGAAGGATAACAAGTTGAGTCTTTTCCACACGGATTTGTCATTGTGTTAATTCCTGGAAGAGTGAGAATGGTCCATTTGTCAGGAGTTTTTGTCTGTTTTTACTCATTTACTTACTTGACCTGAAGTCTTATGCAGTGATTCCTTTGTTTTGGTTTTGATCAACTATTCTTTTCACTAACCCAGTTCATTAACATTACTGAAGTGAATGCAATTAATATTTGTAAACATGCCTTAATAAGTTACACACATATAAGCTTAGGGTAAGACTTAGAGTAACTCCATGTTCATGAATATGACTAAAACAAATTCCCACTGTTTGTTGACTAAGCGTGTTTAAAACATCTCTAACCATGTTACATATCCCTCTCCCTTTTTTATTTTATTGTTCACAACAGAGGAGAAGCCAAAGTTCAAGTAAGTAGAATTGTCTATTAAATACTGTTTTACAGCTGTGCAGTCAATTTCAGTGCTGCGGTGCAATACAACATGAGTTTTCCTAAGGAGTTGGTCTGATAACGCGAATCGCATGAACGCCACTAAAATACTTTTTACTTTCATTTTCTGCAGACCAAGTGCACCAAAGATCCCTGATGGAGATAAGGTGGACTTTGATGTAAGCAAGTATTGCATGTCATTGTTGGCTACATTGTGTTATATATTGTACGAATATATGTTTGAGGTCATATTTGTGTATATCGGGCAAACAGGACATCCAGAAGAAGCGTCAGAACAAGGATCTCGTTGAGCTGCAGGCCCTGATTGATGCCCACTTTGAGTGCAGGAAGAAGGAGGAGGAGGAGCTTATTGCTCTGAAAGACAGAATTGTGAGTGTCAGCCGACTGTAAAACATGCCAGAGTAATTGGTGGTTTATTTGTGGCAACCCCTTATAAAAAGTGAATGAGTGTCTGCTATGCTGAATGATGGCAGAACATTATTCACCTATGTTTTAAATTAGTATTTTCACATAAGTTGTTTGAAACTGTGAAGTAGACACTTGCATTTTTAACTTGAAAGAACTAGAAATGAACAACTAACCAAATTACATAAAAGAAAATTTTTAACTAAAACTTGAATTAAAATGAAAGTAAAAATATACAGTAAAAGCTAATTCAGAACATTATTAATAGCATGTAAATAATACTAGAACTAACCTGTTTGAATGGAATATTATACAGGATTAATTTAGATGAAAGCCAATATGAGGAAATTTTTGATCACTGTATGCAGTGACTGACTAATCAGAATAAAGTATTCCAGAAAGCTTTGTATCAGGATATTAGAATATATGAAGTGTATGTGTGTGTGTGTGTGTGTGTGTGTGTGTGTGTGTGTGTGCGTGTGCAGGAGAAACGTAGGTCTGAGAGGGCCGAGCAGCAGAGGATCCGTGCAGAGAAGGACAAGGAGCGCCAGTCAAGACGCGAGGAAGAGAGGCAGAGGAAGGAGGAGGCTGATGCTAAGAAGAGGGCAGATGAAGACGCCAAGAAGAAGTCTGCCTTGTCTAGCATGGGCTCTCAGTACAGCAGCTACCTGCAGAAGGTCATCATCAGCCCCAACTCTGATTCTGTCAATCCTCTCTCTGAGTGTATGACAACAGTGTGAACAGTGTAAGTAGTCCTAAGAGTTGTTTGTGTATTGATAAAAACAGGCTGATTCAAAGAGGGGAGGCAAGAAGCAAACTGAAAGGGAGAAGAAGAAGAAGATTCTGGCAGAAAGACGCAAGCCTCTGAACATTGACCATATGAATGAGGACAAGCTGAGGTAAACACAGATGCCTCAGAATGGGCAATGGATCTAATAGTGAGAGTTAGTGTGTGTATCCTAAATATCTTTTGCTCTGTGTGTGTCTAGAGAGAAAGCCAAAGAGCTGTGGGACTGGTTGTACTCCCTGGAGGCTGAGAAATTTGAGCACATGGAGAAACTCAAGAGGCAGAAGTATGAGGTGAGGGAATTGTCTAAATACTATTCACACATTACAAAACCTATATACTACTTTTACTCTAAATATACTTCAGAATAACCTACATTTGTTTTACTAGTGCGGATCCCCTACTTTGTCAGCTGTATTCCGGACACACTATAAGCTTAAAGGGATAGTTGACCCAAAAAGAATAATATTAAAATACATATATTTTTAAAAGTTTTTAAGAAGAATCCGTAACACTTTACAATATGGGACAAGCATTTACTGTTACTTATATTAAACTTATACTGTTATTTATTTAAAACAATAATCCACACAGCTGTATTCAGGTGTATAGGTCAATGCTTTGTTAATTCTTCAACAGTTGATTCAAATCTTCAGACAAACTGTCAGTATTTCAGTTATTGGTGGGGATTTTTCTATGATTCTTTCCACAGGTTGCATTGATTCTTCTTCTGTTGGATATCTAAAATCCTATTCCCACCAAAACTATATCTGTATTAGCATCCACACCAGCACACAAATATATTTTTGCAACCTGCTACTCTTAATGTTCAAGCACTTTGAAGCACGATGGATTCTGATTGGCTGTCTGTTCTTATCAGCCTGGAAAAAAAAGTTGTATAAGTGATTTCAACAGTAATGCCCTTGATATCGTTCAATATAAATCCACACACAAGTTCTGCTACTTTCTGCAAACAGCTTTCTGATGGCCAATGCAGTAAATCCTGCAATCATTTACCAAGTACTTACTTAACTCTTTTTAAGAATCCATTTCAGATTCCCTTATTAATTCATTACTATGACAGCTTGACATTAAAAGAATGTGAACATATCCATCATTCTGACACATAAGAACAGGACTGAACGGGAGATTCCGTGAGTGTGTGTGTGGTAGTTCAGGTTTCAGCTGTGTTCTGGTGTTCTGCAGGTTACTACCCAGCGTAAGAGAGTGGAGGAGCTCAGTAAATAGTGAGTAATGTAGGAAGCTAAGCATCAGGTTTTGGTCAGCAACAGAGACCTGACAGCATGGTCTGCATGCATGAGACTCTCTGGTCTCCATGGCTTCTGGGAAACAGGTCGATTCAAACCACAGGTGAAAGGTCAAATATACTGTCTCTCCTAAAACGAGAATCTCTTCACAGCAAGTTAATCTCTTTATACAGACATTATACAGCAGACATGCGCTCATGGTAAAGTTAAAGCTGTATGTAGAGTCTATAAGGAATCTTACATATCCCAAGATGTTTCCAATGCAGGTAAGTGTGTGTGATTTTTCAAGCTCAATACCATTGGCTGAGGGATGAGCAAAGAAACACAAATGCATATGGCTGTAGACTGCCCACATAATGCTACTTTCTATCAACGTTGAGCATCAAGCAAGAATGATTTGTGTGTTTGTCAGCACCCCATGGTAGAGAACAGCTGTCACAATCCAGGATCCTGTGATTCAGGTATGATCTGACAGGTTTAAAAAACGCTCATGTGTTGTTTCCAGGTCATCTCTCTCAGAAACCGCATTGATGAGTTGCAGAAGCAGTGAGTAGCTCCTCGCCACAACACACAAAAACACACAGAGCGGATGGACTGACTACTGGCCTTACTCTAATAATACTGACTGAATTACCTAATCATTTTCACACCCCATGAAAACTCTCAAAGACACTGTCACACACAAGCTGCCGGTCATACTAGACTAAAAGTGTATGATTGTAAGTGGCTGTAAAACTTTACAAAACATGTCCTAAAATTTCAGATAGGCCTATAGTCTCGACGCTGCTTTATAGATGGTAAGTATCTGGGACATTTTTGTAGCATTGTGACAGATTTAAAAATTATGAAGCCTTTGAGAGTGAGTTTCGCCAGAGCTGTATGAGTTTTGTCCCTACTTGTCAGCCAGAGAATGCTCTCTGAGGTCTCCTCATACAAGCTCATTTTGAGTACGTTTACACGCAGGTGCGTTTAATTTAATTTGTAATAAAGCATTATTCACTTTTTTACAAATGTAACCTGACTGAAATCATGCCAGTCCATTTTTTGGAAAGGTAAAATTCCCAGAGCGCATATTAAACTTATTTTTAATATAAAAAGGGCAACAGGATTTGTATCAAATACATTGGTTTCATGGTAGCGCAAATAGTTTTACCCTTAACAGAATTTTGCTATTCTTTAGTCATTCACCTATAATTGCTAATGAATCAAATGTCTCACATAATAATAAAAAAATGCTTTGATGGATACACACATCGAAATACAGCCAGCCCTGGTGTTGTTAACATAATCCAAAAGACAAAGTTGACATAAGAAATGTATTTATGCTACCTTAAAGTTCCCCTTAAGACACCCCTTAAGAGTTTTAAAAAATGATTCCTTATTATGACATTTCCGAATCTTAACAAAGAAGTAGTCAAAATAAAATAATTATAAGCCTACTATAGTATATGTTGTTGTTTCTCAGCCAAATATTATACTTTTCTAACAAATCATACATCAATGGAACCTTATTTATTCAGCTTTTAAATGATGTATAAATCTCAATTTCAAATGAAAAAACTGACCCTCGTACTGGTTGTAGTCATTTCCAGCATTGAATTAACCTAAATATTTGTTCTATAATGCAAACTATTAAATTTGATCATTTAACTTTAGAGTATTGAACATAAACTTGCTTTGCTTAAGCATATATGCACTTGAACTTGTGATTATAATATATTTGTCTCCACTTGGAGGGCACATACATGATAGAAATATTCAGCGATAAGTTTATACTTGGAAAGTCAAAGCATGTAAACGTACTTGACCTCTAAATTGATTTACAGACAATGAAAAATAAAGCTCACCCTTTAGCACAGCCTGAGTGGCACTCCACAGCAATTGCTTATTCCAGATCTGGCTTATTTTTCATTGGTGCCATCAAATCTAAACTGTGATGAATGTATTTGGTATACATGAGGTAAAGAGTGGTGTACATTTGATGCGTATTAGATGCTGCGGTGAAACATTTAAGACTAAGACAGGCCTGTTTAACAAACTGACAGAGCTCAGAGAAAGAGCGGTAAGTTCTGCATGGAGTGAACGTGATTTTAGTTCCATGTGCATGTCAGACTTGGTGTGAACACATGAAGCAGAGATGAACATCCTGCAGGACTGACACAACTACTGTACATCGCACGGAAAATGATAATATGATTCCTCATCCTGTATGGTGTTTTTCTCAGTCTTCTACCAGCAGATCAGTAAAGATCAGAACCACTTACTCGCTCTTTCTTTGTCTGATCTTCAGCTCCAAGAAGGGTGCCGCTGCTCGCCGCAGAAAGTAAGCGTTCATGGAGAAAACTTCACTCGTGGTCAAGACATGCCTGCTACCTGCATCCCCAAGCTCAGCCTTCATTCACCAGGCTGCTCTGATCCCACCTGCGGTTTGCAGTTTACCAGAGGCTGTCCAAGGCAGTCTACCACAACCTGCGTGACAATAACACTGTCTGGTCTTAGCAGTAGTTGCAGTAGGAAGTTCCCCCCTTTCTCTGTCTTTAGGTTCTCACATTCTGTTTTTGTAAATAATGTTTGGCTCGCCATCTGGCAGTTCAATAAACCTATTCTTCAAGACTGATTAACCAGAACTGATCATGTTGTCTGATTTTACTAAAAAACACTGAAACTGCCAATCTGATTATCAACCTTAATACTACGTAAGTAGATAGGTTCATGAAGCATTTGGGTTGACATCAAAATGATTAGTCAAAGCGTATTTGGAATAGGACAAGCCTTTTTATGCCAAACGCAAAAGTCCAATCATCCTGTGGGAACACACACTGTAAAAAATGCTGGGTTCCACACAATTTCTTCATGTTGTCCCAACACAAATCAATTAAGTTAACTTTAATTGTTATTATTATTATTATTATTTTTTTACAAATTTAAGTGGATTGAACATAAAACAATTAAGTAGTCCCCAAATAAACCTTAAGAATTGTGTTGTTTCAACTCAAAAGCAGCAAATGTCTTTTTTTGAGTGCTTGCATGTGTCTTCAATTTTGTTGTTAATTCACTATTAGTTAATTAATGAGTTTGGATTACAGAAAAAAAGTATTATTTAATAAGACATAAAAAAAAATGTCATGATATTTGTACAAATATAGGAATTAGTAATATTCATCTATAAAGGGATATGTCTAAAACAGTACAATTTCATTTCTGGACAAAGTTTTGCCTCCCTCTTTCTACAAGGTGTATTTGCCACATATCACACCAAACGCCAGTCTGATAGTACTACAAGAAGTGCATAAAGGAAAGGAAATTACTGAAAGTAATTAAAGAAAGTATTGCAATACATGTGCTATACCCAAAGTGCTAATACATTGATAATATCTAAAGTGATGACAAAACAGGTGATTTTGCTCACATTTAAAGATAAGGCTGAACGGCGGGCTGCACGGTGGCGCAGTGGGTAGCACGTTCGCCTCACAGCAAGAAGGTCGCTGGTTCGAGCCTCGGCTGGGTCAGTTGGCGTTTCTGTGTGGAGTTTGCATGTTCTCCCCGTGTTCGCGTGGGTTTCCTCCGGGTGCTCCGGTTTCCCCCACATGTGGTATAGACATGTGGTATAGGTGAGTTGGGTAGGCTAAATTGTCCGTAGTGAATGAGTGTGTATGGATGTTTCCCAGTGATGGGTTGCGGCTGGAAGGGCATCCGCTGTGTAAAACATATGCTCGATAAGTTGCCGGTTCATTCCGCTGTGGCGAACCCTGATTAATAAAGGGACTAAACCGAAAAGAAAATGAATGAATGAATGAAGGCTGAACGGCATGAAATGCCATCAGTCTACAGAGATATCTCCCAGTATTTCTCTATTGCAATCAGAAGATCACAATGTTACTATGGTATAAATACAGTACTACAACATACAAAAGAGAGAGATCGACTTAGAAAGTCATTTACCTGTTTAATAATCATTTGATCAGTTGTAGTTTGACGCTGTTTTTCTCTTAGGGCTTATTATGCGGCCTCTGTCGCCATCTTGTGAATGAACATCGTCAACCGACGCTCTATTTCTCAAAAATTATAAATATTTTAAAATAGACACTATCCTTATAAATAAACTGCATAGTTGCAATCTAAACAATGACATTCTTGACTAAAAAAGCCTCAAAAGTACATTATGTTGTCCAACAGCAGCAATATTTGTCAAACTGTAGAGTGTCCTCTGATTGTCGCAGTATGTGGGTGGAGTAATACACAAGGGTGAAGGGCAATGGGTTAAGAGGTTGGACGAGTGCTGTTATTCGCAGAATATCACACGGCTATCAGCCAATCAGATTCAAGAACCAGACAGAACTGTTGTGTATATATATATATAGTATTTTGAGTTACAGTAATGGGGTGTTACTGCTGGTATGCTAGAATAAAAACAAGGCTATTGTGATAACCACATGAATAAAAACATGGCTACTTCAGGTTCTCTCAATATAAAAACCACGGTTAATTATTTTATGAAACACAAAACTTATGTAGGTGAAACTGACCTGCTCTTACAGCATTGAATCCGCAAGTAATTTTGCTACATTTCGATCTTTCATTTTAGAGATCTTGGCTTTTGCTCGCCTTTTTGTCTTCGGTCCACCTGCGCTGCTCTTGCCTCACACTCAGTTTATACACTTCAGCTGAGGCGCGTGATTTTTTAAATTAAAATTAATTACTTGAGAGAGAGAGAGAGAGAGAGAGAGAGAGAGAGAGAGAG
>CAIGQV010000818.1:8601011-8644966 GCA_903798115.1 Danio jaintianensis | reverse complement strand
AGAAGAATCTTCTCGGTTAAGATAGGCTGTTACCTTTACAAATAGCACAAATGGCTGGAAAGCTGTAGCAAGAACTAACTGTTCTTAAAATTTTGTTCCGTTATTTTATATTGCATGTTTATATATTTGTTACACATTTAGTTTATTCATATTTGTTGTATACTGGGCTATGTGGAATATTTTGTCATTTACACTTGTTTGCACAATTAAATTAGCATTAGACTATCATTATTAGTATTTATCATTCTATGTTTTGGTAATACGATTAAACATTTTATTTAAAATAAATTATTATTATTCATCAATAAGTACTTAGATTAAAAAAGTAGGCCTACTTTTGTACATGTATGCATGTTGGTAGTAAACAGCAATGGCTGAAAAACACTTTCATTACAATTTTTGAAAATGTTTAAAAGTATATTTAATATGTCATAATTAAAACTGACAAACCATACAAAAAACAGACTGACTTTTCTAAAGATTTTTTTTTATTGAAAATGTAAATATACATAAACAGTAGTATGGTACACAATTAAAAACTAAGCGTATAATGAGTTTTGCAGTTCTTCAGAAGTTTAAAATGTTAACCCAAGAACCTAGGGCTCCTTTGCATGAAATATTTGAGTCTATACAGAGGTACTCATTATGACCATCCTTTTGCATTTTATAGATGCAACATTGCAATACTGTGGACATGGATATAAAAACAGGAACTTCACATATTTAGTTTTATGTCTGTACTAAGTATTTAATATAAAAAAATCTAAAGCTGGTTCTCAGAAATGACTTCTCAATAATTTATACCATACAATGTATGTATCGTCAGCCAAAGTGCTTCATAAATCAAAGCCACGCATAATTCAAACTCACTGTATCTTTATAAAATTTTGTATTTTGAGTGAAGCAATTGTTCTTATATAGTAATAAATAAATAAAGTGCTCAAAATACAGCATCAAGTCAATTACTCAATGAACATGTGATTGCTATATATAACATGTCAAATCACATAATATTCAGATTATTAAAAAGCAACATAACATTTAGAAAAGCATCTAAATACAATTAGTAAATGTTTTGTTTCAGCGTGCTCTGCGACGGAATTCCATATATACAGAACAGGAGCACACAACTAGTTTTACTACTGTCACTGTTGGACTTATGTGCTTCCACACTTGCAGCTGACCAATTTAGTTCCATTTTTCGGCAATATTTAAGAATTTTGATAGGACAAAAATGTATATTCTGCTCTGTGAAATAAAGAAGCAGAAAAGTTATAACACTATATTTAAACCTCAGATCTTGCTGTCCTTAACGTTCAAGTTGAATGGTAAGTAACACTTTCTGTTGTTCTGGTTTAGGATTTATGACCACTGGCAGGAACAGTCCGTAGGTTCCTGTATGGTGTAACTGACCCATGTGGAGTTTCCGCTGCAGTAGAGCTGGACTGAACGCCGCTGCAGACCCATCTCTCGACAACACTTACAAAATCGTGCATATGTGTTGATGTTGTAGTTGTAAATACTCGCAGACGGACACTTTCCATCACATGACACTATGTTGACCTGTGAATATGACACATAATACGTGAGCTATTTTACAGCTAAATTACAGTCAGATAGTTAGATTTATATATAAATAACTCACTGGTCTGTTGCTACGGCAGTCGTTCTTTCTAATTGTCATCCTCACTGTCACTTTTTGACACGATTTACCATCTTCTTTACCTACAGCATCAGACGTGAATGAATTCAGTCAGTAATTCAGTAATAACTGCTACTACCCCTTCTACATGTTAGGATGGTGTATTCCCATTTAATTGCTTGATTTCCTGTAGATGTTTGGAGGATTTAATTCCTTACTGTCTATCCGTTTGTGTAACTGCAACTACTGACAGTTTATCACACTTCAAGTGACATATAGATGGCTTTGCCCGTGTAATAAAGCAATCTTTTCATTCAGCTTGTGCTTAATAATGCATTAACAACAATAGTGCAAATAAATAAATAAAAATCAGTAATAGACTAGACCACTTTATTTTACAAATAAAGCTATTTTTTACTGTACATACAGACATATACAACCCCGAATCGGTGAAGTATGGAAAACGCAAATAAAAAAAAGAAATGATTTCTAAATTTACTTTGACTTGTATTTCATTGCAGACAATATTTTTTAAATAAACACGTATTCCAATTTTGGTTCTTGCAACACATTTCAAAAAAGGTTGGAACAGTAAAGCATTTACCACTTTGTAATGTTGCCATTCCTTTTCGCAACACTTAAAAGATGTTTAGTCAAATACCTGTATCCTCTTCGTCTGCAACCAGGACTTTGTAATGTGTGCAGAATGTGGTTTTGCATTTGACACTGTTAACATAGGGCTTCCTTTTGGCACAGTACAATTTTAACTAGCATTTGTGGATGTAACTTCGAATTGTGGTACTTGACAAAGGTTTGCCAAAGTAGTCCTGAGCCCATGTGGTGATATCGCTTATAGATGATTGACGATTCTTGATGCAGTGCCACCTGAGGGATCGAAGATCACGGTAGTTCAGCTTAGGCTTGTGCCCTTGTCCTTTATGCATTTAAATTCTTCCAGATTCCTTGAATGTTTTAATTATGTTGTGCACTGTTGAAGGTGAAATATCCAAATGTCTTCCTATCTTTTTTGAAGAATGTTGTTTTTAAACACTTCAATAATTTTCTCACGTATTTGTTGTCAAACTGGTGACCCTCGGCCCATCTTTGCTCCTAAAGGACTAGACCTTTCTTGGATGCTGTTTTTGTACCAAATCAGGATTACAATCACCTGTTGACATCACCTGTGTCAAATCAAATCATTATTTACCTGATTACTAGCCCTAAACTGCTCCTGTTCCAACTTTTTTGGAATGTGTTGCAGGTCTGAATGACAGGAAACAATGTATATTTACAAATGAAATGAAGTTGACCAGACAAAACATGAAATATTTTGTGTTCATATTGTCTGCAATGAAATACAAGTCAAAGTAAATTTGAAAATCACTACTTTCTTTTTTTATTTGCGTTTTCTATACCGTCCCAACTTTTTATGATTTGGGGTTGTATATTAGGTTTTACTTATTATGTCCACAAATTTACAATTAGTTTTCTAAGAATTTGATCTTTGACTAAAATCAGTGAACAAATTAGTAAACTGTGGCTATGATTTGTTTATTTCTTTTTCAAATGACAATTTTGTTCTCATGACTTAATCATTTGTTCCCTCTTTTTATTAATCAAGTTTAATTTAATGTTAAATTTTGGATCCAAATTCAAATTCACTTTTACAAGCAATTCATTTGTTCTCTATTTGTTTCAGTAATTGTGGCAAGATTTTTTGCAAGTTTTGTTCCCTTATTTTGACTAATAACAACAACAGGGGAACTAATTATTTCAAGAGGCCACAATTTAGTCAAATGAGGCAACAAATTAGTAAAACGCACTGGTTTGTTAAGTCTCAGTAGTTACATTAACTAATAGTTCACTGTTTGACAGTCTCCTTTCAGATTGCAGCTTTAAATTGGCAAGAATTTAATAACTGTTACTCATGATGAAAAATTGACAGTGGAACTAATACATTTCTTTCCCCACTTAGCTGATGAATAGATCACTATACTACTACTGATCTACTGAAAATATTGAGACAACATAAATTTATTTATGCACAAAATCAATGCTTGTCCACCACCTCAAAAGCAAAACAAAAATACTTAAATGAGCCACAATACTTGATTTCCCAAACAAAACAGTATAGATCAAGCTTTAATGGTTTGAGTAACGTGGCAGGAAAGGCAACAGAAATGGAAGGAGGCAACAGATGTGGAAGACGTTTTGCTTGCCATATCACTCAAAACATTAAAAACACCCCAATACCACAAACTACACATACTATATGATTAGAGGCTACAGCCTAAGCACTCATGCAGAGCTACAGAAACTCTCTAAACGGCCACTACCAACAGTACATTGTTGGCAATCAACAATGCACTGCCCGAAAGAGCAAAATGGGGAAAGATTTAGCTGCTTCCAAGAAACATCTGGGAGGAAAGTATCTAGAGGTAAAACTGACTTAGATCTTCAGATCTGTTGAGAGTCCTGTATTGTTTGAATGGTAGGGAGTACATTGTTGGAAATCAACAATGGTGATGGCGAGCCTCGAGGTCTGATGTTAGTATCAGGTACCTTGTTCACAGTTTGTGTTAACTGTGGGTTTCAAAGGGCTAACAGAGAAGGGGAACAGGGAGTTCACAGCGCCTGGAGAGATTGTTACAGAACGTTAAACTCAGCCTGATGCAAGGAAAGAACTTTCTCCTGGTGTGTGCCGGTAGGCCTGATGTGGTAATTACTGTATCAACTTACCATGGTGATGACCTCAATAATTTTTGTCATGTGATATATTGCCCATTATGTTTACATAATAGTGATTGCCAACAATGTTTTAGGAGATGTCATCTCATCTGCTCTTAAAGTGGTAAGATGTTATAAAGGTTTGGAAAATAAAAATTCAAATTATATAAATATGAGATATAAAAAATATAAGAAAATATAAATTCAAATGGTTCACATATTCGCACTAATCAGAATTATAACTTTTAATATTTTTGGGGCAATATATTGCACACCAAAAAGTATTCATCGCCTACTGCATGTGGGTGAATCTAGAAGGCATGTCATTTATTCTTTTCTCATTCAATTGCACAAAATGTTTAGGATAGACTAGTAGTAGATTGATTATTTGTTAACTCTTATTGTGACATTTCTCATTCACTTTTTTTAAAAACAATAATATAATGAAAATACATAAAAATCTGTTTTAAACATGCCATGTGGTTTCTGGTTTGAGGTTAGCATCTTGAGCTAAAGCACAAAATGGCGGAACACATCAACATTGTTTTGGTTTAAAAGATTACACAATTATCTTCTTTTTCTGTTCAATTAAATTCATGTTTACTGGATTTACTTGTGTCATATCAATAGAGAGCGTGAATGGGGATATGCAAGAATAGCTGTGGCAATGTTGTTCCTGACGATTTCATTCGCCATACTAAGTTCAAATGACTTGTAAAGGAACCAGAGCTTTTAAATGGTAATGTAACCCATGTTTCTTGTTATAGAGCAGAGATGAACAGAAGATTGTATGCTCTGTACTCACATGTTTTGCAGCACCCATCCATATAACTCACAATGGTGCCCCCAATCTATGACAAGATGAACACTTTGAATAATGTAGCACGGGTCAAACATGAGGAAGCATTTTTTAAAAGTATGGAATCACTGTATAATCACTGACTCGGGACCAGCTGTGTATAAGTTCTACAATATACAGTACAATTCTGTGTAACTTATAAGTGTGTGCCTTCCTGTACCTTGACGCACAGTGGTATTATTTGTGTTTATGTTCTTCAAGCAGAGAGAATTTACCTTCATACATTCAGTTTCATTAAAGGGTGGGCAGCTGTAGGGGTGGGTGACGAGCACAGGTCCTGCCAGTGTGTCTGAACAGTCAAAGCGCATGCAGTCAGAAACCCAGCTGCGGCCCGGCTGGAGAAGAGAACACAGACAACACCTTCACATCACAGAAACACTATAGGAACAGAGTCTTGCAAGAGGGTGGTTTTTTTACACATCAAAATATATAGCTGTTTTTTTTTTTTTAGGATAAGGTTCCGTCTGCATCAATACATTTGAAAGACCCTGAAAACTACTAGTCAAAAATCTTAACAGATTCAGATTTGTAATAGTTTCTGACAGATTATCTGCTCTTATATTTGTTTTTTGTAGCCATGTTATTCTGTTAAATCAATCAAATGTAAGTAAGTAAGTAAAGGTTTATTTATATAGCACCTTTCACAGACATTAAGCCACAAAGTGCTTTACAATAAAAGAAAACCGGAAAACAGGTTAAAGAGAAAATATCAATAAAAGAAAATCCAAGTACAAAAACACCAATGTAAAACCAGCTCACCATACTGTTAATTAAAAGCTTGGCCAAAAATATGTGCCTTTAAATGTTTTTTAAAAAGTTCAACTGATCCCAGAGTTCTCAGTGCTAGAGGGAGAGAGTTCCAGAGCCTTGGGGCCACAACACAGAAGGCACGGTCACCTTTAGTTTTAAGACGTGTTCTGGGAATGGCTAAAAGGTCTTTGCCAGAATACCCCAGAGACCGGCCGCAGGAGTGACTATGTAAAAGATCTTGAATATAAAGGGGGGGGCCTGGCCATGCAGAGCTCTGTAATTACCAGAATCTTAAAATTTACTCTAAAACTAATAGGAAGACCATGAAGAGCCTTAAGCACAGGAGTAATGTGCGACCTCCTACTGGTGTTGGTTAAAAGCCTCGCAGCTGCATTCTGCACAACTTGCAATCGCTTCATAGAAGATTTGTTCAGACAAGTGTACAGAACATTACAATAGTCCAACCGTGAAGAGATAAAGGCATGGACAAGCATCTTCATCTCTTCCTTTGAAACAATATATGATTTTTGCAATGTTCCTCAGATGGAAAAAGCATGTATGAACAACAGACTTAACATGACTATTAAAACTTTGAGCTCTATCAAAGATGCCACCCAGATTTCTAATGTCACTGCAACTTGAAGATGACAAACCCCCCAAAACTTGGCTAATCATTGGGGTGATGCTATCTGGAGCAAAAATAAACATCTCAGTTTTATCAGGGTTCAGTTGCAGAAAACTTCACATGTCACAAACTTCCCAGCAAAAATGTCTGAGTTTGTAAAAAAAAATTTCTGAAGTTATAAGAAGCCAAAATATGCCAAAATAATAGTTTGGCATCACTTGAAAAAATTATATTGTATAATATATTAAAATATTTGTTACAAAATGCATTTAATTGTAATTATATTGCACAATATGCACAATTTTACTGCACTTTAATAATCTTAATAATAATAATAATGAGTTTATTTTATATAGAGCCTCCTCAAGGACACTTTACAAGTCAATAACAAAAAAAAAGGAAACAGAAACAACATCTACAGAACCTAATGATGGTAACATTCAGAAAATAAGTGTTTAATAAGAGTTTTAATAAGAGACTTAAACTTAAAAATATTATTGATGCAGTGGAGTGAGTGTGGCAGAGAGCTAATTTTACAAATAAAGATATTTTTACTTAAGGCAGCTATTCAAATCAATTAAATTAATGAATCCTTGGTGAGTATATTAGACCAGTTAAAACAGTTTAAAAATCTTAATTATAGAGTAGTGCTTTATTGCTGTTTAGTTTTGAGTGTTGGGGAACATGAACATCCGCTGAACATCACCTTGTACATGGCTACAGATCCATTCTCATTCCGGAGCAGACAAGAAATATTTTTGCACGTGCCACAGCAGCTGCTGGGGTCTTTAGGTGGGATGTATATCTGGTTCTGTTGAATAGATAACACAGTTAAGTTAGTAGGTGTTCTGTGCTTGACTTGTGTGTGTCTTAGGTCATGTGTTACTCACAGGCTGGCAGCGCGCAGTGCAGTTAGTGCCAGTGGATCTGAGGACATAGAAACCCGTGGCCGAGTCCAGTGTGTGTGTGCACTGTGTGGCGTAACACACACCCTGATCCCGGTGCTCGACCAGTGTCTGTCCCGGCCGCATCACTCCACGCTCCCCATCCACACACACAGCCTCTCTCACTACAAGCACACACACACAATTAAAAAACAGTTAAACTGCTTTTTTTTTTAAAAGTGTTAGTATTTCAGAACATTTCAGGTGAGTTCTTACCGCATATAAATCGTTTACAGGCACAACTGTTTTCTGGATCAGACAGAAATGCTCTGTCTAACTGCATACTTTGCCCCTACAACACACAAAAAACTTGATATCAGATCTTGATATCAAAGTTTTCAAGCATAAAAGTGTAATAGTAGAGATTTTTATTAAAAATAATGACCCATTGATACCCATTGAAATGTAATTCATTGTAACAATACATAAAAATCTTGTCAGGCTTATTTACAATAAGAATCATTTGATGACAGATTCTATTTCAAGGTGGAACCTCAAAATACTAATTCATTGTCATTTTAAATATTTATACTTAGCCTCTGTTCCTCAAATCAGGTTTTACATATTTATCACCAACAAGGTTTTAAATGTTTAAAATACATTATAAAATATTTTATTATACAACATTTATATTATATAATAAAACATGAATTAATTTTTTTTATTTGAATAAGATCAGGTCAGTATAGGAATGTTTATTATTTTTACATAATTCACTAATTTCGACAATTTATCTTCAATAACTTTAATTATCATTAAATATTAAACATTAAATACTTTAATATGCATTGTGTGCATCTAAAATAAGACAATTGTATTTGCTGTGGGCACCAAAATGGGGTGTATCTCTATGCCCTAATCCCTTTGAAGGGTTTGTCCTCTGGAGTGACAGCTTCGAAGGAATTAGGGCATAGGGATGAGCCCTTCCGAAGTGCCCTTCAGAGGGAGGATATGTCCCATTTGAAACACACCACTTGACTCTCCATTGAACAAACAAATTAAACAAGAACCCGATCACACATAAATAACAGAATGATAAACGTAAGCAATAATACATATGGATCTAGTATAATTTTGGGAAGGCTCACCAGAGAACATTTGGGACGGAGGAGTTTCTCGCATGCACATTCTAAGAGAGAAAGAAGCATACATTCAGGACTGATTCACATTACGTTCCTTAGAAGACACACACAAACACAGATATGCAATAAGAGCAGTAACATACTCTCACACTATAAGTGATCAAAACACTATACTGCAATTATGACATAACTTTGAAGTATATAGAGTAATATATAGTGGGTCTGGCAGGCTTACCGCATGTCTGCAATGGACAACACTCTTCTGGATCCCTTGTGGAAACTACAGCCATGCCAACTGGACATGTGATGTCTAAGCATCGAGAGGCCTCACACACTGCATGCATACACACATACACACAACAGTTACAGCAACCTTTCAATTAATTGAGTTCAAGACAAACTTTATGTTAACTTTTAGTTTTGTGTTTTTAGTTAGAATGCAGAATAAGCAGCTTTATATTGGTCAATGGGGCAAATTTTTCACCCTCACCAAAACTCACAATGCAGATTCTGTTTAAATGACTGTATTTCACCAGCAAAAACAGTAAAGGTGACGGCTCTATAAGCTTTATTGTACATCTTTCTAAACTGCTTTCTCTGGTTGAGTTTACCACTGGGAAAAATATGGTAAAAATAAGTGTGTTTAATGATGTTTTTGTACTTACAGCAGTGATAAGCTGGACAGCAGCGCTCTGTGCTGTTGGTGTCCACAATCAGCAGTTCTCCATCTTGACACACTGGAGCTGCCTCTGTGCATTTGTCACACACTAACGCAATAAAAAAAAAGTAAAAGTAATTGTGCTAATGATTTCAGTATTTGTAATAAATAATTGTGCTAAATGTTTTCATTATACACTCCAAGTACAGCACCCCCTCCCCTAAATATTTTGTCATTATATATTTAAAAAATTAATTATTTTTTAAATTTAAAGATTACTTAGAATTAAATACTTTAGACAAAGGGGCAGTAATAAATTCGATAAATATTCTTCACAATTTTTGTTGCAAAGAATAAAGAAGGTTTCATATGATTGGATTGAACTGACTTGACTTGACTACACTTGACTACACTTTTCATAACTTACTGCAGATGTGTGCCAAACAGCAGCTGCCGTCAGCACGAGTGGCGATCAGTGTCTGATCCTCTCGACACACAGGAATATCCAGGACACACTGATCAGGATCACACTCTAAAATGACAATTAACAAAAATGAACATGGACGCATGCACATAGACACAGATAACCTAATACACAAAATACTGTACGTTCAAACTCACCACATAAGTATTCGGGACAGCAGGAGTCCTGTCTATGATATGAGACCATCTTCTCCCCATATTTACAGCCTGTGGGAGCCGCCTCACACATACTCTGATTACAAACTGTCACAAAAACAATTAAGCACAAATTGAAGTCTTTCACAAAACATCAGGCATTAACATAATATATACAGCATGGGTAAAACTTTATTTTGATGCTCACATCAAATATTATACTAACTTCATATTAAGAAATTCAGCTAGAACCCTATAATAAGCGGCAAAATGTCATCTTATTCAAGTAACCGTACTAATATGAATTACAATGATATCTATAGCCAACAAAATTTCCAAAAGTAGACCATCAAATTAAAGTGTTACACCTAAATGTTTCAGAACTTCCAAATGTGGGGAGTTAAATAATAAAAATGAAAGAATTTAATGTATTTTATTGAGTGATTCTAGAATTGAATCTCCAAGATAAACCTTGTATTATTTTTCAAAACAAAAACTTTAATGAAACAGTTTCAATAATAACAAGTTATTATCAAGTTCTCTTTAAAAATGATGTTTGTTTGTGTATTTATCTTGTTTTAAAAATATATACTTAAAGTCTCCACCTCCTGAATCATACATGCAACTTCAATTATCATGAAACTGTCAAATTTTTTTGAGTGTTTACTCTATTAAATCTATTAATTAAATTCTTCTCTCACTTAATTTGTGCAAAATGTTTAGGACACACCAGTAGTAGATGAATTATGGTCAACTCAAATTATAGTGTATATTTAAGTGAATTTATCATTCACTTTTTAAAAAGAATAATACCTGAACAGTGAAAATACACACACTTCTGTTTAGACATGCCATGTGGTATCTGGTTGAAGGTTAGCATATTAAACTAAATAAAAAAATAGTGTAAAATATCAACTCTATTATGATTTAAAAAGTTTAAGTTAGCAACAATTAGTAACAAAATGAAATGTTCCCTATCATATTTAAGCATTTTGCATTATTTCACACTAATAATGGATTCAATTTAGTGTACATTATACATTTGTTGTATATCATTCCAGTTTAAGAAAGGTGACTGGAAAATGCTTGAAATGTGGAACTCGTGAAGAAGTCATGTATCCTTTAACTTGATTGATGTAAACACACTACAATGTATGTGACACAGATATTTGCCATCATCCTCCCCAGCCCTTCTATAGGTATGTGGGAGATAAAAGTGTAACAGACCACAGGCTTTGTGAGGGCAGCAGCTGCTGTCGTCAGCGAGGTTGACCGTAATCTCTCCAGTACGTGTGCAGACGGGTTGAGGGATGTTACTGCAGTTGTACTCCACTGGCACTATGCTGTCGTTCTCGCACTTATACATGCAGCAGCCATCTAAAGAAGCTTTCCACACCTCCCCGAGTGCACGAGGGGCTCCAAAACTATCAGTACACGCTGCAAACACATACCATGACACATATTATTTAAAAAACAACAAAATAATTTCCCCTTAAAGGAATAGTTCAATCAAAACAATACTTTGGAAGTCAATGGTTACCAGTTTGTACTCTTTTTCAAAACATCTTGGTAACACTTTCTGTGAAGTCCATGCACATAATGAATTATAACTTTGCTTATAATTATTTAGAATCAAGCAGAACAATTCTATAAATGTATCTATAAACACACAAAAAAACAATACTGTATTAAGGAGACAATAATAGCTATATTTATAATATTGTTATTAATATTTAGTGATGCATTTATTTTTTTAATATACAGTACATGTTCATAGCTTATTATATACTGATTTATAACTATTAATTAGTCTGTCAGGAATCATAAGGGTTTATTATAAGGATTGATTATGTAAATAATTTACATTTTAGATGTCTACCTAACATGTCTATTGTACGTATACAGAGTTATAATTCATTATGATCATGGGCTTCATAGAAAGTGTTACCAATATCTTATTTTGTGTTCAGCAGAAAAAATAAACTCATAAAGGTTTGGAACCATTTAAGGTTGGGTTAATAGTGAGTAAATTGTCATTTTTGGGTGAACCTTTAATAGTAAAAGAATTTTCAGAGAAACAGAAATAGTTCAAAACATGTTTTTTTCCTCTTTAAGAACTTCACCATTCTAAATCATAATAACTTATGTAAACAAAATGGTGGGAGAGATGCATTTCATTTTGGAAGAGCTGTTTGTTTTGGTGTCGATTTCAAATATCAAAAGTGTTTCTCAGTAATCACTGCACTTTTGAATGGAGAGAGAAAGAGAAAGACGAGGGTCATACCACACTTGCTAGGTGGAATGCAGAGGGCTGAATAGGGCCGGTGTAATAGAGTCCCCTCAGGACACACACAGCCCTCTGAAAGGCCTGTGCATTGCTCTGGGACAAACTCAAACTCTTGGTTTGGACAGGATGGGGCAGTGCAGGCAGGCAGACATGCTTGGTACCGAAGGTTTCCTGGGCACAAGAATGCTTCACAAAAAAACACCCCAAAATACATTAATTTAGAAAACACTACATGTGACATTTTAATGACATAGACAGCCATGGACAAATGGTTACTTTGAGCAGCATAAATATGCCTGAGCATACATACGGCAAAAATCAGAGCTTCTCCATTCCATGCAGATGTTGAATTTGTGGCAGGAAGCAGCATAAGCAGCCAAAGCGATACATGGATTATTGACATACTCTACATCTCTCACCCACATCTCACAGAAAACTGCTGGAGGGACCTGCAACACAAACGCCAGTAAGAAAAAGTGTTGTGAAGGCATGCTTGACACTGGAGACAAGCGCATATAGTGTGTCGTACATAAGCATGGCAGATGGTGAAGGTGTGGTTGTTCAGCATGTTCAAGCACTGAGAGCAGTCACTGGTGGTGCAGTTGACCTCTCGCCGCCTGCTGTTGCTGACATAGCTGGTGGTGTTGGGAATCTGCCAGCTATCAATGAACACGGCCGGATCCTCTTGCTCAGGCACAACTGTACCGTTAGACAGAGTCAGATCATTCAGAGGATTACCATCACAACTACCTGGACAGGGTGACAAAGAGAAAGATGAAAGAGGTTGAGAGTGAGGAACGTGGGAGAAGCAGATGACATGATTCTCTTCAGAGTGCATAGGATGTGCAGTTAATGGCTTCATACCACACAATCCCATCGTGGACAGTCTGTTGTTATAGCTGTCCATCTCAATCACCATCATGCCTGTAGTGTGGAACCACTGGATCTTCAGACCAGCTGGACTTCGGATTAGGTACATGTTTCCTGTGTCCAGAATCTCAAAACCATACTTCTTAAAACGTGGCTTTGCATACCTGGAGTTTACATAGAGCTGGAAAAAAAACACAGTGAACATTTTATTCTTTTACATTTATTAATATGTTTTATTTTAACCATTTAATCATTCAACAAAAAGTGTTTTAGTGTTTTTTCAAAAAAAGCTGACTGATACTCACACGTCTCTGAAGACGATTGACGAGAACTTCGTTAGATTTGTGAGTGATGTTTAAAGCTGCCAGACACAAATTAGTAAAGTTCCACACAAGCTGAAATCAAACAGAAATATATTTTAAAATCACATAAATATTTGAGTTTTGAAGAGTTATTCTTAAGTGTAGACAATTGTGAATATCTCACTGTGTCATCTGGTCCAGAGCATTCTTGTACCAGGATGCTAACAGTCTCATTGGGAAGTTGAGTCACCACATATAAAGCAGCTTTATAAATCGCAACACTTTTCCCATCAAATGTGATCAGATTAAGATCTGGAAACACTGAACAACGACCTGCATGGCAAAATAAAAGTAGCACATTTAGATAAAACATTCAATGGCAGAATAGAAATTAAATTGAAAGTGTTAATGTGTGTGTTCCTCACATGGACAGTCCCACCGTGGACAACACTTATCACCATTTACTAGTACGGCAAACCCAAGCAGACCACAATTTGGTGGTGTAGGATCATATGGGCAGCTCTGAGACTTATTGAAGAGGAGCAACTGGCCACTGACACAAATAAGCTTTGTGCATTCATCCACTACCTCTGAATATGGAGACTGCAGACACACACAAACACACAAGTGAATATGGGAGAATAGTGTTCATACCCCACATATAAATCAATTTATAATTGACTCACAGTGCATACTCTGCTTGGCTCAAGAGCAGTAGTTTTAGGGACTGCATGTGTCTGGCTTGTCATCCAGTGCCCTGTTTCTATGGTGTAGGGGAGACTGGTCTTCACAGATGTACTTAGTGTTGTTTGGGCAGTGTCTGGAGTAGGTAGCATAGTTGTGACTATGGGACTTTCATCCACCAGATGGCGTTCAGTAGAGGTACTTGAGCTGGTTATGGGACTACTTGTAGTAAAAGTAGAAGAAGTAGGTAGATGTGTTGAAATAGTAGTCTGGGTAAGAACTGATGCCACAGGAGTTGTAGTTGTTCCAGTTGGAGTTGTTTCAGTTAATGACGGCAGTGTTGTGGTCAGACCAGATTCAGTAGTGTACTCTGTAAATCCAGAAGTGAATTCGGGGATTTCAGGAATGGGTGTTGTAAGTGTGCTAAAAGCAGCAGCAGTACTAGAAGTAGTTGTGGAAACAGAGGTCACTTTATCTGTGGAAATTGTAGTAGTTGTTGTCAGTGTCGTCTCAATCCTAGTTGGAGGTGAAATGCTAGTTGTGGCCACATCTTGTGACGTCTGTCGAATGGTATCAACACCTACCCGTGAGGTTAAGAATGGTGTGATACGAGTTGTGAATTTTGGACCCATTGTGGAAGGAATGGTACTGGAGGTCTCATGCACTAAAGTTGGTGTCTGAGTGGTCGCCGCAGTTGAAATCACAGCTCTATCTGTGTCAAGAGAAGCCCTAGTTGTCTCTGTAACAAGATGTATTGTCAAATGTCTAGTTGTGGATGTTTGAGTGGTGGAAACAACCTCCTCTTCAACTGCAGTAGATATTAGCAGAGGTTTCTCAGATGTGACAGTTGTTTCTGTGGTTTTTGTTGGGGTGTGTGATACTGATGTCGTTTGAGATACTGATGTTGTAAGTATGGATGGCGAGGCTGAAGAAATCTCAGACAGTGCAGGAGTGGTGGCCACAGTTGTAGTATAATGAGGATGAATTGGTGATGTGCTGACTTTGTCTGTAATGGGAGAAGTGGTTGAAGATAAACTCCAGGAGGACTCTGTATAGCCAAGTGTACTAAAAGTGGATGGAACTCTAGAAGTTGTTTTGTCAGTGGGCGACACATGCGATGTAAGCAGTGTTGTTGTTTCCTCTGTAGGTGCCCAGGTGGGTGGCATGGTAGTATAGGTGGTAAGTGGGGTTTCTGCTGTCCTGACACTGATTTGGGATGTTTCTGTTAATTCTGATGGAGTTGAAGTTGTTTGGATCACTCTCCAATCTGTCTGTAAGGCCCTATCAGTAGTTGGACCAACGGGATAAGTATAAATAACAGATGTTGGCTGATAGGTTGTTTTTGCAGTGGTTTCTGTTGGCACAAAGGTAGGAGCCTGAGAAGAAACTGTAGTGAGACTTGTTGGAGCAGTCGTGGAGAGAGTCACTGTTGTTTTTAAAGTTTCAGGTTGCTCTGAAACTGTTGAAGGAATAAAGAGAGTTGTTTGAGTAGCAGGTGGTGTTGCAAAAGTAGAACTTGTGGATTTTACTGTAATCTGAGCGGTGGATGCTTTAGTATCTGTTGGGGAAATGGGAATGGTAGTGGTGTCAGAAGGCTTCTGGGTTTCAAAGGTGCTCTCAGGAGTCTTCAGAGTGTCCAAAGAAGTTGATAAGGCCATTTCTGCTGTTGTGCCAGAGGTTCTCCATTCTAATACAGGTGTTGTAGTGGATGGTGAGGTGAACTTTGTTATACTTATGGTTTCAGCAGGAAACTGTGTGATGCCACTTGAAGTCACAGTGGGGGTTGTGGACTTTTCAATAGGTGTGACGGCTTCTGAGACTCTGGCAGTCTCTGTAATTGAGGTGAGGGGAGATGACACTTTCACAGTTGGGGAAGTGGCTTCTGTGGGGCCCATGCTAGTTGATACTGGAAGAACGGGCAAAGTGCTTATTCTGGTCGGCTCTGAACTTGAGGTAGATGGTAGAACAGGACTAGAACTAGGTGGTGAGGAAATAGTTGTGGTACGTGTGAGCAGTGTTGTAGACTCTGTTGGTCTGCTTGTTGTAGAGGTAACTGAGACAGGTGCTGAGATAGACACAGTGCTAGTGTACAATGTAGTGGAGGAAGTGGGACTAGATGTGATGCTTGGTGCTTTAGTGGTTCTCTCAGTGGATGCCAGGGGACTCCAGGAGGAAGAGGATGTTGTTAATGTGGTGATGATTTCCACAACCTCAGGTCTGATAGGGGAAGTTGTAGGTTTTTCAGTGGTTGGCATGTGTGGTGAAGGTGTTGTGATGGCACTAGATTCTGACACTGTTGTAGAAATGAGTGTTGTAGAAACTGCTGGAATGCTCGAGGTGTACTCTTCTGAGAAGGGTGTTGATGATATGGTAGTGCTGGGTAGTGTGAATGGAGGAACAACAGCAGGCCTAATGCCTAAACACAAACACATTATTTGTTAGATACTGCACAAAACAATAATTAATTTAAACTGATACAGCTATCGACTATCTACTTACAGTACATTTAAAGTAATAATTTTGTTACAATGCACTTGTTATTTACATATATGTTCTTACATTGGACTTATATTTTATTTACATGTAATATACATGTAGTTACATCTGTAATTAATTTTTGTAATTACATTGATATATTCCACCTCAATACCACCATAAGTGTTGCACAATGCAATATAATTGTAATTGTTTGTTATGCAAGTACCTAGTAGTTAAGGTAACTTCATATAAAGTGGGACCGCTAATTGTGTTACAATTAGCTAATTAATTTTTGTATTTATGTTTTTATGGTTAGTATTTTTAAGTTCTAACATGTGCAAAGTTGTCACTAACATAACATAACATAACATAACATAACATAACATAACATAACATAACATAACATAACCTGCTCTGGTCAATTCCTATGAAAATGACTGAAGAAAGATTTAAAAGCTTTAACTTAATAATAACTTACAGTCCTCCAAAGAGACACATCTGTGAGTGACCTCATCTAGAACCATGTGGCTTGGACATTGAGGCAGACATCCTTCAATCCTACAGGAAGGCAAACGTTAACCACATCACTCAGAAATATACTTTAGGCATTGGTAGATATTTGTGTGTTCGCATGTATGAATGTGTATGCTCTTACTTCAGAATGCTGGTACAGCTCAGACCTGATGGGTCACTGCATGTCCTGAAGCATGGACTCACACATGATTCAAACCTCCACTGACATCGAGGACCCATTGGATAGTGTGGTATGGCACCTGAAATAAAATAATTAAAATTATGGGGAAAAAATGGGTTAAGCACTTATAATAGTAATGAGTGACCATGACCAAGTATACAGTAATTATCTGCCACAGTCTGACCTGTTAGTTTGAATAGAGTAGCTCGGCGGTACCGATCTGAGTGACTGTATTTCTGTAGCTGAAGTCTGGACAGCATAAAATGCAGAAAAAATCCAGGCCTTGCCAGTGACTCCAATGAATCAAAACCTGGGATCCAGGTGTCTCTATGAAGGACAAATGTAGCTGCATCCCAGAATGCCTGTGTATCTTCCCACTTCTGAAGTCTTAGTTGGCCACCCTGCTCTCCTTTTAAGAAATAGTTGGGTCTGTCTGCCGCCTCAAATGACACCAGAGATGAGTCTGCAACATTAATAACATTACACAATATATATATATATATATATATATATATATATATATATATATATGAATCAGAAAAGCCCCATATAGGGCCAGATTTACTAACAGCTTGTGCCTGTGCAAACTTTCTTTTTGGCGTTAAAACAGTACTTTTGGTATTTACTAAACACACAACAAAGGATAGAACTGAAAAGGCATCGATACATCTATTTATGTGCCTGACCTTACTAAATATGCATTTGTAGGAGTGTCCCAGTCAGATGCACATTTTATGGGAGGAGAGTACTTAAATGAATCGAACAATATGATTTACTAACTTTTGTGTTCCACAACTATTCATCATTATAATTCATCAAAAGATATTGTTTAAAAAAATATGCTATTTTTAATTTACTTCAGGAATTAAAAGATGACTTGGAACAAACAACTAGGGTGAGTCAAGTAATATCAGCGCAATCTTAGTTGCCTTAGACAGTGTGTGATCTGTTCTCCTTGCATGCGAATTGTCAAAATGCACATCATGTGGAGTATCTCGCATAACTACACTCAGATATGGCTTACTATGAGTAAACAAAAGGCATGTGAACTGAGAACATGAGTGGTGTCCAGGTCTTTCATCCTAATAAACAATAAAAAAAAAAAATGTCATTGTCTTGTAGTCACTTATATTAAGCTTGTCTCAGTAAATAGGCCTAAATAAAATAAAACTATTTGTAATACTAAACTTTTATTCAATACCATAGCTGCTTTTATTAAATAACTACATTTTTTACAAAGTAGGCTAACTTCATTATCATGAATCTCGATTATTTTGTTAGCACCCCCAAATATTTGTCAAGCCCTCCCTTACGCCAAAAAGAGAAATTAAAATTACATCATGACTTGTCATAGTAGATCACCTGTACCTTATGAACATCGGCTCTGCTTATTTGCCACTACACTAATTCTCTGTGTTTATTGCATTGGTCGACATTTCAATGAAATGCTTTTTTTGTTCTTAAATTTGGGCATTGCCTGTAAATCATTTGCAGACATTTCCACACCCCTCAGCGGTAAAAAGTTTGAGGTTTGTGTTATAAAATTTAGTATGAAATGTGTATGTTTTACTATAAATTTGTTCATAATCATCTTCATCAATGTTCTGTTTTACTGACCGTGTGGTCTGGCTTTGCTGATTCCTGGTGTCATCATGAACAGCAACAGGATCTCATCAGCACTGGTCAGGTCTCTTTTTGGGAACACCAGTCCACTTGTCTTATTGGCTGCCAACAGTGTTCCCCTCTCTCTGTAGGTCAACAGCTTCAGTGGCCCTTTCCCTAAAGCTATGCAAATGTATATTACAAAAAACATGCAGAGTTGTTAAAATGATTTAGATCTCAGACAGTTATATATATTATTATCAAATATTGCAGATGTACCTTTGTTGTAGTATTCACAGTCATAAGCTGTAGGAGGAAGAAGCAAGTATTACTCACTGTATCATAGCAATCAACCATGAGATAAAAATGTTCAGTTTTCTATTCCTGTTGACTATCAGCTACTTTTAGAAGAATGTTTATTTATTAAAGTATATTTATTTGTTATGAAATGAGATGGTGTCACTCACGGCAGATGGATGGAGAGCGCCAGTCAATAATGATGCCCTTCTGACAGCAGCGGTGAGCATATACTGCAACACTTGTGCAGAAACACTCACAGTCTCCTCCACGGTTACAGCCACATGTGTCCACTAAGCAGTTCATATAGAACCATGTGACATCTACCTACAGAGCATCAAACACCTTTAAACACAGAGACCCTCTCTCACTCACATGCACATTTTCTCTCAACATGAATGGTAACTGCTCAGAGGTGATCGACTTACCACAGGGTGGCAGACTTGAAACACTTCACTGAGCAAAATCCCACACTGCCGTTTTGCAAAGGGTTCTCGAAGAGGATTCAGATTGCAGGGGTGCCTTATATCAGGACTGTTCACACACTGATGAGACATTCACAAAAACATTCTCAAGGGTCACTACCATCAGATTTCTGACACTCTGTGTGGTCAAAATAAGTATTCTGGGTGCTTTCACACTTCATCTAATTGCCTGGTCCAAGTCAATCTCCCCTCCTGCTCCCAATTAAAATGTGTTCTTATTGTGTGCTTTTTGTTCTTGGTTTTGAACCACAGAATGTTTGCATCCTCAGATAGGCAGCTGTTTACCTCCGTTGATGACAAATCAGATGAATAATACCACTTGCTTGCCTGAACTTTGTACTTTTTTGATTTACAAAAAAAATGCAACATGAATCCATTTGTAATGCAATAGAACACAGGCATCAATTATTAAACCCAGGTCATGGTGACCAAGTCATGGTGACAAGGTTTTCCACACTTAGGCCTGTCACAATAATCATTACATCTTGTCATGCAATCGTGACCTCAATAATTTTTGGTGGCAGAATATAAATCACCCAACAGGCTTACATTAAAATGAAAGTCAGCAACATTTGATCTGGTTGCACAGACTCTGTCATCTCATCTAACCTCTGTTGGAGGAGTCAGCAAGCTCATTTCACTCATTTACAAACAATGCTTACTGACAGGGGAAGAAAAGGTGAATTTTCACATTTCCTGAAAAACTTCTGATGGTTTGGAAAAAGTTGTTTAAATGAGCTGTTTCAAAGCTCCAGTCCACTTAAAGAAAACTTCACAAATAACATTAAAGCTATTTTACAAGGACATCACAGGTATCAAAGATTACTGTATAATAGGACATTTACTTTTTTAACATCAAATGCTAAGTTTTTCACCCTTGAAAGTGTTTATTCATTATTACACCGTGTACTAAAAACATGCAATGTGGTAAAATTTCAGCAACAAGCAATTTGGCTGTGCGCACCAAACGCGACGTGACACGACAGAAACATTTAAATACCAGCCATTCATTCACCAACCACTGCAAGGGTTGTAATCTAACTAATACTTAACCTATTTAACATTATTAAAAGTAAACTACTGTTCTGACTTTCATTTTCAAACATTTTGCAAGTTATTTATTTTTTATTTATTTAAGTTATTATTTTATTTTTCAAGATCTGAGGTGAACTATCTGGTGCTGCTTTCAGTAGTATGACAATAAACGTCACTTAATTTGGTGCTCAAACTTACATAGGTAGCATTTAACACTGAATAACGCACATAATCTGTACCTGAGGTGATCGTTGTTGTTGCTGTTTATGCTGTTGTTCTGTCGTGACGTTGCAGAAACAGAAAGCATTTCTAAAACAGAAGTTCGCTCATCCCCGCCAAAGATGGTTAGGACAAAAACTACTTTTAACATGGAAAAGATAGCTTTTATTGAGTGTCGCCACATTGCGTCACATGTAGTTAGGACACGGTGTTATGCTGGTGTATAATCACTATATAATCACTGGCACTTAAAATGACAATTATATCACTTCTCGCAATAAATTATTTATCATCAAAGACCTATCCACACTAACAACTGTAAAAAAAATTGATTGGTGTTGTTTGTATATTTATCTGTTTTTCGTGCCTCTGCTGCTGTCCAGCTGTTGCCAAATTCCTGTGGTGTTGATGAGTCAATGTTCTCTGGTGTTCTCATCTCATTCGCTGTCTTTTGATCAAAGTTACCGCAAAGACCAGTAAGCTTGCCCTAAGAATTGAATAAATAAAAATGCAGTTTTGTATGGTAATCAAAACTCTGAAGGAAAATGCTTGATTGGCAAAACTAATTCACGTTTACATTTAGTAACAGATTCACCATTGTGTTTTTACCTGCCAGCGTGGTCCAGCTTGCATGTGTATGGTGGTTTTTCTGTCCCAGAGCACTGTGAGGTCTTCCCCAAGCAGATGCACAATGGTGTAATATCCTGCCTGCCAGATATATACTCTCTGCCTGTCAATCACACTGGATGGGTTCTGCACATGACCAATAGCCACAAATTAATAACAATGAACGTTACCGCAGTCATTTGAAATCAATGTTCACAGAAACACATAAAACACCATCATCTCTTGCATAAAAAGTGTATTTACTCCTACCCAGGGGTGCATAGGAATGAGCTAAAGGTAAGGGTCAGTATTGGGTAAGTTACTTAATTAATCAATAAGTAAATTAACTACTCTACTTAGTACTACTTAAAATCCATATAAATCTCAATGCACATACAATAGAAATTAAACTTTTAATTCTTTACATTTAAGTCATTTAAAACATTATTTGTATCAAAACTTTTCAAATGAATGACACCATATTTCATACCATATATTGACAAATATCTTATTTAATTGTTCCTTAAACATGTCCAATCTAGTTGAAAAAACAGGTTATTATGCAGAATATCTGAAGAAAAGAAAAATACAATTACTCTGCTTCTCTGAAATGATTTATACAGAGCTGTTAATTTTATGTACAGTATTTAAGACAAGTACTGTAATTAAATTACCTAAAAATTAAAAGTAATGCTTTACTTTTTAGCAGAAAAGTTATTTAATTACAGTAAAACTAGTTACCAACACTGGTGAGGGGCATATTATAAACCTCAGTTTGACTCATGAATATTTATTAGATGATAACTATAGGGGCTGGTTTTATTTATCGCAAAAATTAGATAGGTTTGAAGTGTAATTACAGTTGCCGTATAAGGTTTTACAGCAGGTTATGACATAAAAAAGAATGAATAAAGCTCACTCACAGGTCTGCCAGTGTCATCATCAAACACAATGAAGGAACGGCCTACAGAGATGTGGAGAGATTTCCTGCAGATCACGCCACTCTCAAAGCAGTCAACATTCTCTGCTGTGACAGTCATCATTGCATCTAATGAGCTCTAATACAGAAATGAGAACATATTACTACTAGTCAACAACATACCATAAAGACACATGTGCAGTCAGTTTTTAACAGATTGAGTTATGGGAATCTGGGTCTGTTACTAAACTCTCACCTTGACCAAGTACACCTTGCAAGCACCAATATAATCAAAGAGAAAGCCATCAAATGTTCGGTAGTGTCGATCTCCATAAGCAGTGCACATGGATGGACACGGGCGGAACTCACACTGGAATGTGCCATGTTGACACACACTGCAAAATAATACAATTCAGATGCTAGAAACTGCTTCACCACACATTTGAACTCTATCCTCAAGTGACGATAAGCGAATTTGCTTCACACTACTATGAGTTTTAATACGATTTTATATTTGTAACAAATTAGCTACAAGCCAGTAAAATCTTTCAAAATTAAACTGTGTCAGGTACAATATTTTTCCTCATGTTCATAATCTAAAACATAAAAAAAAAAAAATCCTACTAAAATTTAAATAACCTATCGCTATGTCATGGCAATTCGTAGCTTTTTGATTTAGTGGCTAATTCGTATGAACTTGTATGATCTCATTCGTACAATTTAGTATGATTTGCTAATCCCCAATGATGGTTGGGTTTAAGGGTGGGGTTTGGTGCCAGACCTCCTTTTAAAAATTGTACATTTTTGTACGTACAAATTAGCCACTAAACTAACAAAACGTAAAATAGTTATGTTTCCATGTGAGATCAGGCTTAATAACCACATGCAACATTTCTTTTTATAAAGTTTATGAAAATTTATGAAACATAAACTGACTTTCTGGCAAGGTTCTCTCAGAGTTATCAACAAACATCCTTCAAGTAATGTTATATTTAGTAGTTTAGTAATTAACATTTAGTGGTTTAAAGCAATAAAGCAAAAGTTTTCAATCCTGGTCCTCACACTCCCATTCTCTGCACATTTTGTATGTTTCTCTTACTGCTTCTCTGTTCAGCTGCATGTGCCCTGTAAAGTATTCATCCAAGGATCTTCTGCCATAATTCCAGTTAGAAAAAAGCATATTCAATTCAAAGGGATATAAAGTTTTATACAAATATCATGGTTATCGTTAAATAACTCTTCACACTTATTTAATATTTTTTGTCTGAAGATGCTGCAAACAGTGTAGCGCAAATCTTTTTTTTTTAAATTAAGTAGTCTTTAAGTTCAGCTAATTTCCTGTGTGCAGGGGCCAGGGGGTACAGAGCAGTGAACACTAGGTAGGGAACACACTGTCTATATACAGTTCCTTCATAAAGCTTTATATGCATTATATGCATTTATAAGCATATATGTCAATACACAGTTCATAGAGCTTTCTTTTAATGATCTGCTTATCCAAATCTGTATTTTTAAACAAGAGAGACACGCAAAAAGTGCAGAGCGGGGAGTTGTGAGGACCAGGATTGAAAACGTTACGGTTACTATGTAACCCTCGTTCCCCGAGGGGGGGAACGGAAATGCTATGTGGAAAAACTTCCACTATGGGGATTTCGTCAGAAAGCCAATCATCTGAAGAGAAATAAAACGGGCCAATGAAATGCCAATGAGTTGGCAGTGTCAGCGCACACAGCTGGCAGCAATCACAATCAGTTAGTGAATAAGAATAGCAAAAACACCTTTTCTAGCTGAAGAAGCCGAATTACAGCTGTCAGCTAAGGCGCAATCACTGTGGCGAAGGCACATAGCATTTCCGTTCCCCCCCTTGGGGAACGAGGGTTACATAGTAACCGTAACGTTCCACAGCGGGAGGGGAACTTCAATGCTATGTGGAAAAACTTCCAGTATGGGGAAATGTATGAAAAACGTGATTGAACCTTACCACGTCGCTGGTGAGAGGTTTGACAGGCTCCGGCGTGAGTGCACCATCATCACCAGTGACGCAGCCCTCCAACGTGTCCCCTGGCCCTTACTTACTTTACTTACCTATGAAGGCTTATTTATATTTTTTAGGGAGTCGTAAAATTTAAAATACAACAGTACGTTGGGAAAGCGTGTCAGTCCCGAATGAGGAGGACGCTGCGGAGGCCACCTGCTGCCCAAATGGGGAGACCTGGTGGCAGGAAGACATATGGACTAACCCTGAGAAGGGGGAGTACACATATGAAGGATGGTTAGCGGGGAGGGAAGACATGGACCCGCCTGAAGCGGGGGGGAACTATACCGTGACTGAGTGAAGCATATGGGATCGCCAGTGGGGATCACGCATAGCAGGCACCTATACCCAGAACACGGGCTGACCGAGCGGGCATGCCAACAACGTAATGGGCCAGGCACCCGACTCCTCCGCTGAGTCAGGTGCTGGAGGCCTCGGAGGAACTCTGTAGGGTTCGCTAAATGGGGAACTCAACTGAGCAGAGTAAGAAAAGCGCACGCATCTCTGCGTTAGAGAGAAAGGCACAGCAAGCGTGTTTCAACACCGTACCGAATTTCCTCATTAACTGGCATTATCCAACACACATAAGAGAAATCGGTTCCACTCAAAGATTATAAAATCTTACGAATATATTAGGTGTCGCCCAGCTCTACAGATGTCTGTTAGAGAGGCGCTGCGCTCACGCCCAAGAGGAGGCGATACTCTTAGTCGAGTGCGCTCTCACTTCCAGGGGACGCGGCTCACCCTGGCACTGAAAAGCGAGGGAGATGGCATCCACTATCCGGTGGGCCAACCTCAGTTTGGATACGGCACTTCCCGTCTGCCGATCATAACAGAAAAGGAGCTGCTTAGAGTTGTAAGCTCTATAATGCGATCACATAGCGCAGAGCACGAACAGGACACAGCAGAGAAAGGGGCTGGGACTGCCTCCTCCGTGGGCAGCGCTTGCAGGTTCACTACGTAGTCTAAAAAGAAAGTACTGTAGGAACCTCGGACACCTAGGTGGGCCGGGGTCTCAGGAAAACGTGAGAGTGGGCCGGCCCAAATTGCTGGCACTCTTCGCTGTCCGAAAATGCCTCCAGATACCCGACCCTCTTGACCGATGCCAATGCGACCAGCAGAGCGGTCTACCTGGACAGAAATCTTAAGATACTGAGTCGAGTGGATCGAGCAGACCTCTCCTAAGAGAGATCTCCAAGTGGGTATGAGAGGGGGACAGGATTGATTTAATTATCCAGCGTCTCGTGCCTCTGGGAACTGGATAAGGCGATGCTTTCCCAGCGCGCCGTCATCCCCTCGTCCTCAGAGCATGGATGATCGTAACGCCAACCCCTGTCCAGTGCGGAGGGGACAGCCTTAGCTCGAGCCAGCTGAAGGAGGATAGCATCACACTGATCTGGCATGTCCGGGGTTTCTCTCGGAGAGAAGTACACCACACAGCGAATAGACTCCATTTCAGGGCATAGGCATGCCTCGTAGAGGGTGCTTTAGCCTGAGTGACGGTGTTAACTACCGAACCGGTAAGTCACCTAAGTCCTCCATGCTCCATCTATGGACCACACGTGATTCCAGAGATCTGGGCGCGGGTGGCAGATGGTGCCTGTCCCAAAGAAGAAGGTGCTTCTTCAAAGGGATATGCCAGGGAGGGGCCGTCACAAGGAGAGAGCTGAAATACAGGTCCGGTTGAGCCATAGAGGCGCAATAAACAGACCTGCTCCTCGTCCTCCCTGACATTACACAGTATCTGTGCGAGTAGGCTCACTGGAGAAATGCGTATTTACGCACGCCCCGGGGCCAGCTGTGCGCCAAAACGCACCGATAACTGCTGGACAGCCGGGGGTGGAGCCTCCATTCTCCCAGGCGTGAACTGCCGTGAGAGCGCATCGGCTGCATGGTTGAGTTCGCCGGGGATAAGAATGGCATGCAGCATTTACCGCCACGTATGACTCCAGAGGAGCAGACGGCGAGCGAGCTGAGACATGCGGCGAGAGCGGACACCCCCCGTAAGGTTGATATACGCCATCACCGCCATGCTGTGCGTCCTGACCAGCACGTGTTTCCCTTCTAACACCGGTAAAAAACACAGGCGTGATGGTGATCGAGTCCAGCTCCAACCCGAGAAAAGAGATGCTCTGCACAGGGGTAAGCCTGCTCCTTTCTCGGTTGACCCGAAACCCCAACAGGTGGAGGTGCAGGGGCACCCAGTCCCTGTACATAACCAATTGATCCCGTGAGTGAGCTAAAAAAGCCAGTCATCGAGATAATTGAGTATGCAGATGCCCACGAGCCGAAGGGGCATTAGGGCATCCTCCGCGAGCTTGGTGAAAACCCGCGGAGACAGGAAACCCGGAAGGGAGGACTTTGTACTATCATGCTCGACCCTTGCACGCAAACCACAGAAACTGCCAGTGGCGTGGGAAAATGGAGACATGAACATACGTGTCCTTCAAGTCTATCTCTGCAGACCAATCTTGAGGGTAGATGCACCGGGGGATGTGCTTCTGCATGAGCATTCTGAGCGGCTGGTTGTAAGGCAGCGGGTCAAAAACGCGCAGAACTAGGATTGGTCATAACCCACCGCTCTTTTAGGGTACGATGAAGTACAGACTAAAAAGCCCATACCTCATCACGGCTGGAGGGACCGGCTCGATTGCATCCTTTGCCAGGAGGACAGCAAGAGAGAAAGGAGCCCGTCCTCTGGCACTCACGGAGCCTGAGGCAAAGAGCACTTATCCTGCGAGCTGGAAGGCATAGCGTCCCATACTGGCAGTGTTCGGGCTATCACACCCAGAGAAAGGAAAAATTGCTCTTATAAAATTTAGTAGCCATACGGCCATGAGTTAATGATATGGGTGTCCCTGGCCCTCCGCCAGGGAAAGAGCAAACCTCCTTTTCTCCAAGTCAGGGACGTCTCAGGGACGCTTTTAGCGGCGCCCTGAGGCGGCGGGCCGTGATCGTCTCTGAGGTGCTCAACGCTGCCGCTCAACCGGTTGAACGGACAGGGCGGCGAAGCAGATTTTGGAGCCACAAACGAGCGCCCTCGGTGAGGAGCAGCCAAACTGGATGATTCGACGGGGAGAGCGGTTTTTGAGCCCACCGATCGCATTTGACTGCTCTTTCACCGTAGTGAATTCCTGGGTGAACTCAACCCGGTGTCGCCGAACAGGCCAGCCTGGGATATGGGTGTGTTAAGAAAGCGAACTTTGTCAACGTCACGCATATCTGCCAGGTTTAGCCAGAGGTGGCGTTCCTGGACCACTAGTGTGGTCATCGTCCTTCTCAGGGCACTCGCAGCCGACCTGGTGTTTTTAGAGCAAAGTCGGTTGCAGTGCATAGTGCATTAAGCCTGGGTTGGAACCTTCCTCGTGCCGCTGGGACAACGCTTGCGCCAGCCATAGCAAGCAAAACGGAAGCAGCCTGGCCCGCAGCAGTGTAGGCTCTGGCCCCGAGGGACGCAGACAACCTACACGCTTTGGACGGGAGCCGAGGCTAACCACACCAGGAAGGGGCACCACACGGGCAAGATTGATCACGCTAGCACACTCGACCTGGGGATTCGCCTCATACCCCCTGGCTACTCCGTCATCGAGGAAGGTGAGGGTGGAGCGCACGCAAACCGGGCAGAAAAAGGTGCCCTCAGCGCTGCGTGAACTTACTGTGCACCTCTTAGAGGGTTTCCCCTTTTTATTCTCCACGTAACACCCGTCTAATCGGTCCGGCGGCGAAGCTGGGGGACAAGCCATCTCCAGCCTCGTTGCCGAAGCAGACCGGGTTAGCACGGCCATCATATCAGATTCCATATCCGGAGCCTCGCTTACCACCCCTGAGGGAGGAAGCCGGTCCGAAATTGTCATCAGAAAATGACAGCCCACCGTCCGATGCAGCGATGGACATCTGGTCCTCGGTGTCATCGAGTGAGAGTGCGACCATTCCGAAGGATGGTGCGCTTCTCTCACTCGAAGCTTGGATGGAGCGCACTGAGGAATGGGAGGTCCGCAAGCCCGAGGGCAGCGGATTGACCCCCACTGTGACCCTCAGATCTGCCCGAGTGCCAACCACTACTTGCCGGGGACAACAGGGGTGGTTCGCCCTTTTGCAAGAGTGAGCCGCGATCTTAGCTGCGCAACAGACATGCCATCGCAGTGATGGCATGCGCTGCCCACGAGCACCGCATTAACATGCTGGACCCCCAGACATGCAATACGGTCCTCGTGCCCATCATCCGTGAACAGGGAACCACCGCATCCAGAAACACACGGTCGGAGCAACGTCTTTAAAAAGACGCGCTGCACGACCGTGTTGCTCTTTTAGGAGAATTGCTTCAATTTATACTCACCGCTTTTGAAGTACCGGTCCAGCGAAACGCCCAGGGATGGGAGAAACCCAGCTCGACCACCGCTGCTCTTGTTGTTGCTCGCACTGGAACCGGGAGAAATCAGCCTCTCAGAAGACGGCAGCTTTCTCTTACTCTCTCTCGAACGAAGTCGGAGGATGACAGCAAAACGTCTCTTTAAGACTGCACATGAGGCTTCTGAAAGCGGAAAGGTGTTTTTGCTATGCACACCTGGCATTCTTATTCACTAACTGATTGTGATTGCTGCCAGCTGTGTGCGCTGACACCGCCAACTCATTGGCATTTCATTGGCCCGTTTTATTTCTCTTCAGATTATTGGCTTTCTGACAAAATCCCCATAGTGGAAGTTTTTCCACATAGCATTGAAGTTCCCCTCCCGCTGGGGAACCCCAGATTTAGAACATAAATATTATTCCATGAAATGCTTATTCTGAAAAGTTTTAGTTAAATGTTCACCTAAAAATGCTAATACATGTTTCAGAACATTCATAGAACATTTAAAAGTACCACTTCAAGAAGAACATTAGCAAAACATTCTTCTAACATTTGTTCACAGCTCTGTGTGAAGACCTGAATGTAAGTGAGCATAATCTCACCACTGATGACATGGGGAAGATACTCTGTCTCCTGGATAATATTCTTTTCCTTTCCACAAACACGGACATGCACGTGGCACAAAACACTCGTCGCCATGCTTGAGGAGCCTGAAACACACACAAGCACAGTGTAAAGCATACTGAAACAGCACGAATGACTTGAATGTAAGTGCATTTATGCATATGAGCACATATGTGTGGGTCCAGAAGCATCCCGGTATGATTCCTGAGGATTCAGGAGGATAAAAAATATTTGGATCGATGAAGAGATTAAAGAAATCTCAATTGTCACATGAGAAAAGCAACCAATTCTGATTCTCACAGATCCAAAGAGCTTCTTTTTCTCTGTCTCTCTCTCACTCTCTCTGATAAAGATCTTGTAATATTGCTGTGAATCATTTCCATTGGCCTGAGGGTCTCAGAGAGTTCCCAGCACACTGTCCGTTAGAACTGAGTAAACTTACACCCCAGATAGACAGGCGTTAACAGTTCTCTTTATCCCACAGCCAGAACGTTGGATCACTTACTGCCATCAAAGAATGTGTGATCACCTGCTCCTGTTCTGCGTGCATTAATTAAGAGGCAGAAAGATGGATCCATAACTAAACAATCATGCTCCATTGCTCACCAATTACCTTCATGCACCGGTGATGCTGTGTTCTCTCTCTGTTCAAAGCAGACTTGAGAAAATGCACCATGACTCAAATAAAACATTTGAAGGCTTGAATTACAAAAGAAAGAAAGAAAGAAAGAAAGAAAGAAAGAAAGAAAGAAAGAAAGAAAGAAAGAAAGAAAGAAAGAAAGAAAGAAAGAAAGAAAGAAAGAAAGAAAGAAAGACAATCAATTTGACAAAATACATATTTAGTGATTAGATACTTAAAATACTCAGTATTTTAAACCAGGACAATATTCTCAGGTTGCAAATGCCTATTTTGAGGTACTATGATATTTGAACGTCCCAATCAAATTCTTACTTACAGGCTGGAGTAAGGGTCTACACTGCACATGAATGGTTTACACATACCAACTGTACATGCAGTTTGTCTTTGCACTAAAGTTTAGTTCCCCCAAATTAATTACTCACCCTCACATTGTTCCAAACCCTAATGAGACCTAATGGTTCTGACTTGTTCAAAGTCTAGAAAAATACCAAAAAAAAAAAAACATCCTTAAAACAGACCATATGCCAATTCAATTCAACAGTTTCTTCTCCTCAATGTCAGTATAGGGTGCACATTCACAAGAGCATTGTGCTCTATGTGTCTCATGCTCATTAAATAAACAAACAAACAATACTGTTGATGTACACATTGAATGCACCTGTGCTTGTTTAAAACAGAGGAAGGAATGTGCAGGGATCTGGGAGCACATACATCACAAATATATCAGAGCACATAGATTGTGAATGCCCACCCTATGCTGACACTGAGGAGGATGAACGATGGTTTCAGGGATTTGGAATGACTTGACGGTGAGTAATTATTGACAGTGGAATGAACTTGAACACATGCTGGGAAACACCCATACACTCTCTCATTTACACACACGCGCACACACGCACACACACGCACACACACGCACACACACGCACACACACGCACACACACACACACACACACAATTCCAATTCACCTATACCGCATGTCTTTGGCCTGTGGGGGAAACCAGAACACCCAGAGGAATCCCACACTAACATGGGGAGAACATGCAAACTCCACACAGAAAGGCCACCTGGCCCAGCCAGGACTCAAACCAGCAACCTTTTTGTGTGATGCAACAATGCTAACCACTGAGCCACCGTGCCACCACAAAAAAGTTCAAACTATGTGAAAGCAAGTTCAATCAAAGTGAAAGCACATTCTCTGGGAGAACACACAATAAGGACCGTGAAGCCTTTGAAAGCTAAACACTAAGGCATCATTTTCACTGTGAGAACACAGATGAATTCAGATGTATTACACTTGAGAAAAAGCCCAGGTCATCTGCACTGATCCCCGACCTTAACCCTTAACCCAAAAGCTGACCTTTAACCAAAGAGAGAAAACAATTGTTCAGAAAACATCTGTATTCACGCACACCCAAGTCTCTCAGCGGCGCACAAGAGCACAGAAACATAAAGATGGCTTTATATTCACATTGGTTCATTTATTTTTGTGCTGATGAAAATGTGCTGATTTTGAAGTATGGACTAGAGGAATGTCTTTAAGCAGCTTATCAGTTATTTGATCCAGCTGTGCACCTGTTTACTGCATAAATAAGCATCGCTGCCATTAACCACTTCGCTTGGGGGTGGAGGAGGGAGTAATTACTGCCTCTCATTAGTGCAGGAATTTCCCTGCTCACAAAAACACTCCTATACCTGCTGCTCCCATGAGAGACAGGGATATCAGAGCCACTCTGAGCTTAATAGACAAAAAGAAATAAGGTAAGGAGACATCCTGTGCTGAAACATCTCTGATGAACTTTAAGCGTGGCATTTTTTTTTTCTTACAAAAAATGGAACCCTGCTGAAGAATCTAGCATAGGCCAGCATGAACTATTCCAAGTTTCTGAGCTGGTATGTTTCTAGTACAGTGTTAGTCCAGCTGATGGTTAGCACAGTCTGCTGTTCTCGAAGAAAACTAAGATTTTTCCAATGCCAGAAACTAGCAAACCTTTGTATATAACATAAAGTCTAGCAATATCATGTTTTATACTGTCAAACTCACACTCGCGTCTCCAGAGCTTTCAAATTATACTCAATGTGTTTTCCAAAAGGATCTTTATACAACTATGACAGTTTTGTTTTGTTGTTAAAGTTTTTTTTTATTATATATAGTTCCATTGAACATCCACACAAACATTATCACACCCTTCTGTAGTTAAATGTAGAGGTCTTCATGGGTCCAGTTAGATCTAAAAACCTGAGGTACAAATGGATTTGGGTCCAAAACTTTTGCTGAGTTCTTTGAAAATGGGTCTGGATCAGTAAAAGTTAGACAGAGGGAGAAAAATCCACTTTGAGTAATCAGAGTACTCATTTTCTGGACATGAACAGGTGCACTGAGAAATTCAGTCATTACATACATACAACACACACACACATTACATTGCTGATAGTGAAATACTGTTCTCTGAATGAGTCTGATTGTAACCAGTGCTTGACGTAGCAGTAAACAGTGGAGTTACAATACCTGTCAATATGCCACTAAACTGTTAAAAAAACTCATTGCTAAACAACCCTGTACTTCAGAAAAACTCACAAATAAATCTAACTGTTCAAAACTGACTGTACATGTACAGTAAGTGCGTGTGAGTGCGGAAGGGTAAAGAGTATAGCTGCTGCTGGAAAGTCCCTGTGAAAGGTCTAGAACGTCAGCAGACTCCTGACAGTCTTCCAGGAAGGCAAACAACCAAATACTTTACATTCTGCCTCAATCCCTCCAGGTGCTTTTTCATATGTATTGTAGCAGACCAGCAATTAGTAATAACTTCTACATTTCTTTTTGGTATTACCTAATATTCCTTAACTAGGGAATCTCTGTAAATGCAGTATGAATAATATCTCTGTAAATGCAGTATGAATAATATCTCTGTAAATGCAGTATGAATAATAAAGCTAATTCAAAGAAGAAAAAAAATTCCCACCGCAATGGTATATTAATTTTGAAAAGATTATTTTGAAAAGATTCTTTCCAAATAAAAGAATCAGTATTGAAGAGTGTTTTGATATTTGTGCTCAAAAACAACACAAAACTATATATATATATATATATATATATATATATATATATATATATTTTGCAGTGTAATATGAGTTTGACAGCCACTTTATTTCATCCATTTCCATCCTAAAACATCCTTCTGCTACCATAATACCAAATCACATTAATGATGTAAGACCACTTGTATGGCACTATTAATCATTTCCAAACTTATCAATAATCTTATCACTTTTCCTCATCATTCAATAAGGGCTCTTTGTGTATATATACACCAGTCCATATGCCAAACTATCGAGTTGCAGACATTTATTAAACACTCATGACAGAATCTCAGCCGTGATATTTCTTTCCATGACGCTCTTGTGTGATGCTTTTTTGGTTAAAAGGTCAATAAGTCAGAAGAAGGTGAATTACACACATACACACACACAGCCATCTAAAATATCACATCCCCTCTGTGTGCGGTGGAGACTCCAGTTGCTCTCCAGATACATCAGTGACCTCACAGTCCTTTCACTATGTGACTGGTGAATGTGCATGAGACTTTTTCCCTTTCTATTGAGAGTATAACATTGCCTTTGTAGTTCAGCATTGGTTCTGAAGGTTCACAAACAAAGTGTTGTACCCAACCTCAGCAACAAATCGAAAAAAGAATAGAAGAAAAAAGATAAACACTTCAACTACCAAGTATATTTTATTGACGATAAAGCAATCTCACAGCATATAAATAAATATAAATCATCCAAAAATAATATTAAGTGAATATATAAAGGCATAATATGTAAAGAAAATGTATATAAATATCTAAAATATTCCAAATACCACTAGAACAGCAATATATTTTGCTGACTTATGTACTTACAATATCCCAAATGTTTCAAAGAATTTTAAAATCCAGAGAAACAAGCTATTTTAACTAGGGACAAGGACTGTGTCCAGCGTTGCCATGCTAATGATGTCATAAACCCTTGATCTCTGGTTTGGTTTTATAGAAAACAAAAACACCAAAGACACTTTAATATGTTGTGCATTTTATTAGACTGCACAGTGCAGCACTATAACAGATCCCTAAAAAGTATTTAGTATGATAAAACAGTACTGCTTCTGCCCCATATGATCAAGACCAGAAGAACCAGAAGCGCTGGACTGTGGCATAATAAAAGCTCTGCTGCTTTGTGTTGTGCTCGTCTCACATCAGCAATTGCTTCAGCATCTCATTTAGCTTCAACAGCTTTTAGCCTTACTCTGCTTCATACTAACATGATAATAAGTGTTTGAATACTTTAGCTCATCCATGAACATCATTTCTGCTTGAGTCTCGTAGAATGTAATGAAGATGACAACTACCATGATACCAGACTCAACCATGCCATGTCATCAAAATATGCCTTTGCTTGTTGTGAATATGCACCTTAAATACAGTTAGTGATGGAGATTACAACCTCTGTCATTAATCATGCTGGGGTTGTTCCAACTGCCATATGTCATTCTTACTTTTTCAGATCACAATTAATTTCTTGCGCGTACTTATCCATATGCAGAAAAGGTGGTAAAAAATGACCAGCAGTGAGTCTCTGTTCTCTCAACGTGAGAATAACCATTAATATTTATGACAATCCATAACATACAGCCTTACTAACAATTAATCAATCAATTAATAAATAAATAAACAAACTTCCAAAACTAAAGTTAAATCGGTGCATTGTTTATTATAAATAAGTGGGCAGGGTTTGCAGTAAAAACTCTAGCCTTCCTCATTCAGTAGACAAAAGCTTTGTGTTAAATCCTGCTTATTATTGTAGCACTGACTGTGCTCATTACACTGTTATCAGGCTTTAGCCAGTAATGTAATTTATTTTTATACTTTAGCCATTGATATATAGTAGCCAGCAGGTATCTCTGGTTTGCCTGGTCAATATGTTGATGGGAGACATCCTGCTAAAACCAGGATGCTGCTGGAAGAGGTGCTAGTGAGGCCAACAGAATGGTTACTGTTACGTCATCCAGGTGGATGCACGCTGGTAGTGGTTGAGGAGATTGTCTTATGTTGCACCTGTATATTTTTGGCCATAAAATATATATAAAATAAGAGCCATAAGTTAATTTAAAAAGTTATGTAAATGTTTTTAACATTTATGTGTGAAATTAATAACAAAGTAATAAACCAAATGTGAAAATATATTACTAGGCAATTTAATATTTAATATAAAAGAAAAGGTGATATCTTTTCAGGCTATGATGGAGAGTTGTGTCATGGAAGATGGAAACGAAAACATATAACACAGTTTGGTTAATGTGTTGACATCACTGGACTGTCTGATGTTACTCGCATTCAAATCCTGCTCACTCAAAAGAAGAACGAGAAGGAGAGATGGATTGCTGACACAATTGTTAAGTCAAAATTATTTATTTTTCTTTTATGCTAAAAATCATTCAAATATAGTAATGTAAATATCATGTTATATTAGATTTCTTACTGCAAATATAACAAAAACCTATTTTTATAATTTCTTTTGTATACATATAGATGCCAGATTTTCAAATCTGACCAAAGGCGTAGACCAAATAATTGTCATATGCCAACAAACATATCCCATACCTCAATAGAATGCTTTTTTATCTTATTCAGCTTTCATGTGATATATGAATCTTTGTGATTTTGTGGTCCAGGTTTACAAATGTGTAAAGTGAGGATTTTTATTTAATTCATGAAATTTTGATTTGTTTTTTTAAAAACTGTATAATTTTTCCACCAGAATACCAATATACAGCACTTCACGCATGGGTCTACTCTGTGATTCTTTGATTTAATTATTTTTCCTTTTAACATGCAATGAATGGCAGAATGGAACAATATCAGAATGAGTCAATGATGCCTGAATTTCCATTTTTTTGTGGTCAACTAATTCTTTACAAAAATTCATTCTACAGATATTACGAAGAAGACAAGCTTGCAACAAAATGCTTGATACCTCACAAATCATATAAATAAAAAACCTAAACATGGCATATTCCCAGTCTCTCTGTTACTTCTGCTGGTGTTAGTGTTGGATAGAGGACAACTGAGACGAGGTCTTATCATGCTGTTATGGTTGAGGATGGCTTTAGGAAGTTAAGCTTGTGATATGGCACTTAACCTCAGTTTGCTTGTGTAGACACTGGCATTAAACGTATCAGATGACAAAAATCCATCTATAAAGCAAAAGTCATGCTCTCTGAGGCCCCTTTAGTGGGAACGTGACGCGAGGGGGAAAAAGAAGGGGGAAGTGAAGCTGAGCGACAAAGAACTCTTTTCACCTGCCGCAGACAGCAGCAAAGGTTCCCACTGAGTCAGCGGAGACCCTTTAACTGATCTGTATCGACATCATCACCTGCTCCAGCAGACACCATCCGACTGAGACCTCGACACGTAGAGCCCAATGCCATCAGCCCGTGAAAGACGCCTATGGTGGTTTGTGTGCTTCTGCAGATCTACATTACTTTGCATGTTATGTTAAAGCTCTGCATCTGCAGGGGCAAGGTGGTTTGTTTATGTGAAGGAACAGTTTGAATGGAATTTAATAAAGAACACTATTAAACCCAGATAAGCTAATAATACACATGCATGTGTAATGAAAATGAGTAGTTCCTGATGAAACTCCACCCACTGAGCTTAGCCATGGATCACTGCACCATCTCACACGTAAATACACATAAAGCCATTCACTGGCTAAATCCTCTGCATCACTGCAAACACAGAAGCATCTAACCTTTAAATATATAAAAATATACTACCAACATGGAGGAAGAATTAAACACACTGGATCTTTTGAAGAGTCCTCAGTGTTTGTGAAAATGTTACATGCAGTTGAGATATTGAATACTGTAGATGATAACAAAAGCAATCAGCTTAGTAAAACTCAAAATCTGCCAGAAATACCTGGTCCCTGAAACAGTAGTCCCAGAGTAGTGACATCACATATATAAACTACAATGATAAAAAATGCCTTTCCATACACTTCCATCAAAAACATTCATTCGTTAAGTTAACATGCAACACTTTTAATTAATATGTGCATAGGATTCAGTTGACACACTGTGGCTCCCCAGAAGTCAATTGAAGATGCCTGTTTCTTAAAAAAAACATTGCTCATTGAAAAAAAGCAGCACTTTTACTAACACACACTTTTACTAACACACATCACGAACACATATTCCCCATTAACTACAACTTTTGCTTCTCTAAACTACAAATTTACTGGTTATTAATAGTTAGTATGTTCGTTTGTTGTTGCAGCAGTTAAATTCAGGTATGGGACAGGAGTGTTGAATACACAAAGAATATGGCATAAATATGGGCTTCATAAGTACTAATAAACATGCTATACTGTTTATAGTGTTACGATGCCCAATTTAGTTCAGCACAGGTCAGAAAAGTGTTTTATGAAGAAATTTATGCTGTTTTAAGCTCCTTTACACATTGTTTACACACATTTCCAACTGATAAACTTGTTATTCAAGTTCCAGCACAAATCATATCCCAAAAAAAACATTTTCTTTGTTTCTTTTCAGTATTTAGGTTAGGTCTTAAAAATTAAAGAATCCAGGACAAAAATATACCATTTTCTATTTGATTCTCAACCAAATAAACTAAGAACTGAAATACATGTGTGAACACCTTTTTAAAAAGTGCTTTGCTGAACACAAACCTTGGAATGGAAATGTATACCACTGACAACATCTGAACTTCAACTTAATCCTACCACTGGTATAAGAATATGGTCCACAACAGCATGTTTCTTGTAAGTGATAAGAGACATTGAGAATGAAGACAACACAGAGTCCACTCACCCTGCAGGACAGACGCAGCCCGGCACACACGGCTCATGAGTGGAGCAGGTGAGGTTTAGCAAATACGTCTCACAGGTCTGTTCACAAGCTAAACCTTTACTGGCAGAGGCCCCGTCAACTCGATTCCCACAGTCCTCATAAAACTGCCCAGCTGGGCAAAGGGTATCTGAGAGAGAAGAGAGACAGAAAAACACACTTGACTCCAGTACTGCAGATGTGTAGATTCAAACCAACTTCAAAAACTGCTGGCATTCAATGAGTTCTACTTGGATAAACCACATTGGGATGCTGAAATACAATACTCACCAATAATTGAAATCTGGGAAACGAGTTTTCCATCTTGGCAAATTCTGTTCAGGTAAAAAAACAACAAGATTTTAACTGATGAGGAAGTTAGTGTACCAGGCCCTCTGTGGTGCAGTGTATGTACATAAGGTTAAATATATAAAAGGCTTTTTGGTGATGGCAGCTTAAAGACACCTCTCATATGGAGAACGAAGTCACATGAATTGCTGAGGTGTGAGTTCACAGACTTCAACAGAGTTTAAAAATCTTGTTTGGGTTCTATGGGTCTCGTATATCAAATCTGAGCTTTAATTTGTATTTTCTATTGGACTCAATCAGGTAATTGGCTGGGCCATTCTACAGCTTGATTTTCTTTCTCTGAAAGCATTTAAGAGTTTCCTTGGCTGTGTTTTGAATCATTGTCTTGCTGAAATGTCTATCCTGATAATGTAGATGTTGGACTGAAGCAGCTAATATTAATTTACAATGACGAAGGGCAGAGGGTTGCTGAATAACTCCTGAGAGATTTCAGCTGCTGTCTGGGCTTTCACTGCCCTTCTACACATCCCTTTCTTCATGTGTTCAATACTTTTTCCCTATGTCATTTCATTTTATTATGCATAACTTAGTTTGTAAACTAATTAGATTTGTTTTCTTTGCATATGTGGATTTCTTTGGTTGTTACCAACATCTGGGAAAAATTTCAAGTCAACGGCACCTTTAGAAATATGTTTTCTGAGAAAAGTAGTGACGTGTTAAATGTTAAATACTTATTTTCCCCTCTGTATGTATATATATATATGAAATATAATATGAGTGAATAATTCAATCTTACTGTACACCTGATGATGTTATGATCACATCTCCAGGAGAGTAGTCAGCACCAAGAAAACTGCACGGACATTCACTTCTGTAACACAATATACATAAACATATTAGACTAAAAATATTAGATGATATATATTATGCCGTATGTCAGGAAAAAATGTCATTCTATATGTATGTTTTTACAGGAATAGTACACCCAAAGCTGCCAAAAATGTACTTAATATTTACACCATATCCACTTTAAACGGTATCCGTTTAATGTTGGTATCCAAACTGTTGATAGTACCATGGACTTCAATGGCTGTCATCAACTGTTTAGATACCAACATTTTTAAAGTGGATGAAGAAAGAAACTCATACAGATTTGAAACAAGCAGAGAGTGAATAAACATTGAGTAAATTAATATTTTTAGGTGAAACTTCCACTTGAGAATGAGAAGACTGAGAAGAAACAATTCAGTCACTGCTGATGACAGTACTGTAGCGTGTTAGTGTCTACTTTTATACTGGATGTCTATTTGTTTTGCTTAAATTGACATTTACTTGCAGGGAAAGTTTATTTGTTACCTTGTGTCATTTGTATCTTGGGCAAAACTTTAGTTTAAGTAACAATTTACACCATTTACTTCTGGCTTATTACCTGCCTATTATTAAGATATTAACTGTTTATTAGAACTGATAAAGTATGATCCTATTCAATCATTCATTCATTCATTCATTTACATTCAGCTTAGTCCCTTATTTATCAGGTCACCACAGCGGAATGAACCACCAACTATTCCGGCATATGTTTTTACGCAGCGGATGCCCTTCCAGCCACAACCCAGTACTGGGAAACACCCATAAACTCTCACATTTACACACACACTCATACATTACGGCCAATTTTTGTTTACCCAATTGCCCTATAGCGCATGTCTTTGGATTGTGGGGGAAACCAGAGCACCAGGAGGAAACCCACGTAAACACGGGGAGAACATGCAAACTTCACACAGAAATGCCAACTGGCCCAGCCGGGACTTGAACCAGCGACCTTCTTGCTGAGAGGCAACAGTGCTAACCACTGAGCCACTATGCTGCCCATGATCCTATTCTACATCTCTAATCCTACCCAACACCTAAACCCAGCTACTACCTTACTAGCTATTAATAAACTAGTAGTTTATTGAGGTAAAAATCTTAGTTAATGGTTTGTTAATAGCATGAATTGTACAATAGAAAAAGTGTGACCATATCTTGGCTTGCATTTATTTTATACTTTAACTTCACTTAACAAGTGCAACAACTTAAGCTGCCATAGTGAGGTTTTTATATGCATATTTTAAGCATTGTTGTGACAATTATAAGGGTGCTCTCAGCGACGATAAGTATATTCAAACTGGTCAGTCAGTGAGCAGAGTCAGAAAAAGAGACGTTACTATAGCGCTTTTATACTGGGGTGCTATTCGTATTGGTAAGATGTAACTTAACTAAAAATGAACGGCAGTCAGTAGACAAAAGCCTTGTTTTACCCTCCAGGTGGGTGTTCCTTTAAGAGTGTGACGGCACATAAACGCTTTGAGCTGTTTAAGAGAGCAAAACTAGTTGGGTTAGAGGTGAGAGACTACAGGCCACAGCGCAGCGGTGGAGTCTATAGCAGACTAAGAGGCTAAAGTCCCGTCTATCACGTCCCTGACTCTCTCTAAGGCTCTGCCAGCGTGAGTGCTGTAACTCTAGCACACACTGAGTATGTGGCAGTGGGACACGGGACATTTCAGGGAAGTGAACCCATGTGAGGGTGAGGTGGTTAAAAGCGTTATACAACACCTGAGGTTGTCAGGTCCATAACATTTTACAGCATACTCGAACAGGGACTGGAAAAATCTCCACTCCCACACACAATAAATAACTCAATCTGGGGTAAATCGCACATCTAAAATTAGGAGGGTGATTTTGAGCATTGGTATCATTCCACTAGGGCATATAATTCTTGATTTAGACAAAGGTAAACAACATTAGCTCTATTATGTAGGTTAAAATAGCAAAACTCTGTACATAAGATGTGGATAGAATCTTAGGTAGAGTTGAGGTTGTGGTGACCGTGAAACTGTTTATGTAAATTCACAGCAATTTCATTAAAATTTTTAGTTAAACTGCATTATTTCTACTGTAATTTTACAGCAACAGCAGTAACAATAACATGTAATTTTGCAGTTGTATAAAACAGCACACTGCTGTATATATTACAGTTGCAGTTACTACAGCAGATTACTGTATTTACAGCCTACCATTAATTTTACAATATTTTTATTATTATTGTTATTATTTTATTAGCAGTAAATTGTGATTGACAGATTGAGACGAACATGCTCCTAATTAACTTTCATTTGGAACGCAACCACTTAATTCTAAAGAGAAATGTAATTGTTAAAAGGTGTAAAGAAAGGGTTTGATAAAAAAAATCTTTCATAATAATCAAAAGCCCAATCCCAAAGTTGTTCATAGTGACTATTGCAGTTGAGCTCTAGACTATATTGTACCGTGGGACACAGGTGTGTGTATGCATGTTGAAGTATGTTCCTTCTGGACACACGCAGCCCTCCTCACACTCGTCTCCACACGGCTGAGGGAGAGACAGAAACAGACATCGACGCTGACATGCAGACACACAGACTCCATACTCCATAGTAGACGGACACGAGACAGCTGCAAAAAACACATACATATACACATACACAACATACATAGAAACTTCAATCTTGAGCACAATGAAAATGGGAATCAGTAAAAAAATACAGTAAATAAAAAGGGTGTGTATAAAAGTCTGGGTTCAGTAAGTTTTACTTTGAACTCATTTAATGTATCAAAAGTGACAGTAAATGCATTAAAAGTGGTTATATGTTTCTTTTAGAGTCTAAACATTTGTACTGTGTTGTCTAAAAATGAATGTAAACACGTCTGAAGTCATGACGTCCTATTTTGTTATTTTGAACCAAAATGTTCATATTATTGAAAGAAATAAAATGCTTAAATGACATTTTTATTTTGAGATTTGGATGAAATATGAATATTATTAGTACATTACAGACCAGAACTAAACAAAAAACTTTACTCCAGCCATTATGATTGTTGAATGGATCTAAAAATAACCATTCATTTAACAGTCAATCATGTTCATTCATTTCATATATAATATTTCTTAATTAAACCCAAGTAAGAATATTTGCTAACACTTTAGTCTAAGAATCAATTTCACTATCAACTCATTCATTCATTCACTTTTCGGCTTAGTACCTTTCGCCACAGCGGAATGAACCGCCCACTTATCAAGCATATGTTTTACACAGCGGATGCCCTTCCAGCTGCAACCCATCACTGGGAAACATCCACACACACACTGATTCACACACATACACTATGGAAAATTTAGCCTACCCAATTCACCTATACCGCATGTCTTTGGACTTGTGGGGGAAACCGGAGCAAACCCACGCGAACACGGGGAGAACATGCAAACTCCACACAGAAATGCCAACTGACCCAGCCGAGGCTCGAACCAGCGACCTTCTTGCTGTGAGGCGATCGTGCTACCCACTGCGCCACCGTGACGCCCTTCACTATCAACTAGTGGCTTATAACCTTTCTATTATTAAGATATTGTCTGTTTATTACTACTTATAAAGCCCATATTCTGCATAATCTTATCCTACATTCCTAACCTACCTAATACCCTTAACAACTATTAATAACCAGCAAGTTAGGAGTTTATTGAGACAAAACAGACCAACAGAATATTTGTCCAACAAAAAAATATTTATCCCTTAAACATTTGAACAATTGCTATTTTTACAGTCAACATATAATAAAACACTGCTCTTTTGAAAGTTCACTTGATTATAGATTGCTGAAGCATATTCAAATGTTTTGGGAGGTCATGTGACACTGAAGACTGTAGTAACGATGCTGAATCTTACAGGAATAAATTGTAATAAATATTACAGCATAAAACACTAATTTGAAATCACAGTGTTTTGGATCAAATGAATGCAGCATAAAAGGCGTATGATAATCACATAAAAAGCTTACTGAACCCAAAGATTTGAATGTTCCTGTACATGTTAGACTCACCACACTCGGGCAGGTGTGAGCGAAACTCAATGATGACCCCGTGTCTCCGGCAGGTGCGAGCATAGTGAGCCAGGATGGAGCAAAGACACAGAGCTCCACATTTGCACACATCTGCACGACACTGAAGCTGGAAACCCACCGGACTCACATACTCATGGCATGCAGAAAACACCTCCTGTGTCAGCACGTCACACTTCTCCACGGCATAAGAGGCTGAAATTATACAGACAGACATTTAATCCATACAGAACACAACCTAAAAGACACTAGATGTTGCATATTTGCAACTTGCTGATTCACCTGCTTGCTGATGTGTGTCACAAGGGTCAAGTTGCGGTAAGCTGGGCCGGGGCACACACGCTGAAGACACGCGCCATGCATTTCCAAACAAGAACGGTGTACTTTCAATCATGCCAGAGGGTGCACTGCAATAACACATGAACCAGATCGACTCGCAAGTTGAATATGAGCTAAAACAGACAGCAAGAAAGAGATGAAAGCAGAAAGTAGATTGGAACCCACAGGAAGTCATCCTGAATGTTGCCGTTGAAGGTTCCACAGAGCCCCAAAGTGTTGTCTCTCCACTGCTCCTCCAGCTGCAGGTACAGCCTGAACTCCTTCCAGTTATACTGCAGCCGCAGACCCTGTGATAACTTCACCTGAACAAACATGGACGACAGCTCCTGGATCTGAAACATATCTGATAAAACATTACTCTGTTAAACACATGCTGGACTATGAATATGAACATATACATTTTGAACTACTGTATTGTGACACATTGGTATTTTATTGTGTGTATGTCATCATTTCATTTCAAACCTGTATGATCT